>LGRX02035427.1:24666-63057 GCA_001247695.2 Cymbomonas tetramitiformis
GTGCAAGAAGACGTGCGGTCACCCTGGCATCTTCCCCCAAAGCGTATTGCCTGACTCACATTCAGGGCGTATGGAAGGGCGCCGCCAAGTACCTTGACCGCCTCCACGAGAGTATACTTGCCACTGTTGTTCCCCTTTAGCCTCGCCACCTCCACAAGCGTCACTTCCAGCCACCAACGACCACTCGAGACGTCGTCTGCACTCTCTGCCCGTTCCGGAGCACTCGGCACCATCCCCGTGGAAGCGCCCCCTTCCCGCAGGCCCTGGACCTCCGCGGCCTCCCCTGGGAGTGCCACAGGGGTTATCAAGGGGCTACGCACAAGGGCTCGGGCAGCACCTCCGGCAGATCCGAGTTCACCAGAAGTGTCCCCCTCGGATGGGGAGGCTTCGTTGGTGAGTGCGGGGAGGATGGCTGGTGTCAGTCCCACACTGGGTGCTGCCTGTTGCGCAGGCGAGGAAGGGGCGGTGGGATCAGGGTGGAGGGCACCGGCCGGCTCCGGGATGATCGCCAGCTCCGCGGAACGCGCAAGCGGGGACTGGAAATGAGCCGCCACGATACGAGCTGGAGAAGATTCTGCGCGTGAAGAGCTTCTTGGACGCCTCTGTTCTCCAGACTGGCTGCCCATCTCCACCTCGTCGGAAGATAAGCTCACATCGGCTCCATCTTTGTCCACGTCATGCTCCTCAAAACCCTGTCACCAGCACGCCACACACGTGCTCGCCGAGAGCCTCCGCGTGCCCCTCCACCCAACAAAACCGGGGCCCCTCGCAGGGAGTCCCCGAAGTTGTGGGAGAGTTCCCGGCCAAATATCAAACCTGTTGGGCCCTCCCACCGTTCTCCTGTCGACCCCTGTTTCCCCCCTAGATACCCTTCCACCAGATGCCCGGGCTCTCTTAGACCCTAAGGCGCATCGGCCATCCCACGTGCCATCAGTCATAAACGATTGTGGCTTGGCGCATCACATGCCATCAGTCATGAACGCTTGTGGCTTGGCGCATCACATGCCATCAGTCATAAACGATTGTGGCTTGGCGCATCACATGCCATCAGTCATGAACGATTGTGGCTTGGCGCATCACAAGCCCATTAGTCGCCGTTTTGGCGTGAGTGATCGTTGGGTCACGGCGAGAGCGAGCCGAGAATTCTGCTGCAACCAACGCGTCGGACCGTGCAACGAAGCGCGAACAAACGTTGAGCAAGTCTCAGCGCGCGCGATGGCGAAGGTCATCAGGCGAGGCACGGAAGACGGGTAGTCAGGAGAGCTCACCCTCGACTCCAGAAAGTTCTTCCAGACGAGCACATCGTGCACGTTAGAAGCCTTTAGCATGTAAACGCGCCCAGGAGTGGACACATTAAAGCAGGTCGAGTTGGGCACTCTGCAAGAAACACGTATGAGTTGTGATTTCAGAGACGGCCAGGCTACGACAGGGGAGGTTAAAGCATATCGGTTTACCAACTCGGTGCAAGCGCAACTCGCGATGTGGGGAGGTGAAGAACGCGGGACTGGTAGTCTTGGTGCGAAGCAGCGTAACACCTATGTCGGTAAACGATATATGATCACCACACGTTTGGAGGCTTGTGTATCGACTACCCTAGCTAGGGTCATGAACGGAAAAATAGCCCAGCGGCAGTCACAAGATTCGAAGAAACACATGCAACTGGATATGGAGGTCAAACGTGTTACTAGGTATTATGTGTATCCGCACATATACTTTATAATACCATTTAAGTCATCATCGAAGGCAGGCTGGTTGCATCACGAAAGCGACGAGAGGCACGGCTGACCTTTCAACGTGTGTAATTTTGGCAATAGGAATTTCGCCAAGGATCTCTGTGACATCTTCGCTCTCCTGTAAATCATCACGGTACGGTTTCAAGCATATGGTTTCACGTTATTGGATGCAACTAGCATAGACGCGGTCCGCTAAAAGTAAGGATACCATGGCAACTTAGTTACATGTGCTAGTGGGATACGTTGATGGATCCGACGGGCAGACCTTATAAGTCAAAGTCGTGAAAGGGTACCGCGAGGAAAACCACCGCCGTTTCCAGTTTCTCACGGGACCCTTGTCTCCACGCTTGTACAAATAGCCACTGATATCCTCTTCCTCTGCCTCTGCCTCCATCCTAGTAAGAACTCCTGGTGCCTGGCTCGAACTTTCTAAGATATTAGATAAACATTCCGTGGCTTTACTTTAGGATTCGATGGGGACCTGCAGTCCTAGCCTGCCATGCAGGGATACCGCACTCTCAGGACTTTGCCCCTTTGCTAGCGTAAATGTTTTATTATTATTATTTCAGTATTTGGAGTCACCGTCCTTGTTAGAGCTTTCGTTTGGTGACCAGGCAGCTCCTGCGCTGGGCGTGACACTGACTCTCCTCCTCCGGCGAGGAACGACGTTCCTGGAACGCAAACGTGTCGCAGAGAACGTCCTTGGCAGAAGATGTTGCGGGGGGGGGCAGCCTTTCTCTCCGTCCGCAGGCGTCCCGTGATGAAATCCACCAGGGTATGAGATTGCATGGTCGAGGTCGACATTCTCAGATGACATTTTCCTCGCGGCTATGGATATAGAGTGGGGTACGCTAGTCTGAAAATGTGGTCTCAGAATTAGATTTAGACCCCTGGATCATTAGCAGTGTGCGTTGACCCGATCGATTTTAGCGTTGACCAAGCCTTGTCCAGACCTAGGGTTTTCCCGAAATTGGCTAATTTTGCTGGCCGCTGATCCATGCTATTTCTGAGGTAAGTAAGGCTTATATATTGTGCATATGGGTTTCCTGGAACACAATTTATTGTTAAACCGGACTATGGTTTGTCCCATAGCCTCATTCGTTGCTTTCATCGCTTGCGGATGGGCGGAACCCGCCTATCCCGCGAGTGACGGAATCCAATTTTTGCTTTTCAATACTTGTAAACACGGGCAAACGTGGTTACAACTACTGCAGACTGTAGCGCATATCCTTGAATACGTTTAGTTCAAGGATATGTGCGAAATTCCGATCATCCCGACCGCTTTGGAGCGGTAGTGTCCTATCGAACGAATTGAAAGAACACTAAAAGGGCCTTGATGGAACATCGCGGAACACGGGTTTCTCAACGGCTACCCAGGTTATCGAGGGTGCTGAGCAAGATTCCGTTGCCCTAGAGAACGATGGAGTTCGATGCAAGGAGTTAATGAAAATTTTTGGGTTCTAAAAATTGTACTAAAAAGATCTCAGCAAGAGAAAACAAATTTACACTTGAACAATCTATAAAAAATAAGGGCAGGGGCTCAAAATGCGGGTTCAAAGGTTCAAATTTTACAGCCGCGGAGAGGGTAGGGTAAGAGAGGGTGGCGATCGTGTCGTGAGGCTTGGTGATGACGCGCGTACTGCTTCGGAGGCTGCGGCTAGCTAGACCGGTCCGCCTGAGCCCTAGGCAATTGTGCTCACGAACGGAAATTCATCCTCTCTCTCACTCTACCCCTTCCGTGACTAGTGCGTTTAGAACCTCATGCCCGGATCTCAGCCTCAAGCCCCTATAAGAGCTTTAGCCAGCCATAATTGGCGGTTCTAACAAACCACCTTAGGCCGGTGGTGGGCGCAAACCTGTGTGAACAAACACGCAGTCAAGCACTACAAGTCAAGTGCAACACTCACATATGTCAACCGTGAAAACTGTGAAGCTATACACAAGATAATACGAAGTGTTATAGCTTCCGCCGAAAGAATGTGATGACAGCCCCTAAGGTGTCAGATGTGAAATGACAGATGCTATGAACTGTCTGACTACCGAAGTCGATATCGGAGATGGCGCTGATGACAGTGAAGAAGTCATAGTAGTCGAACCGTATCGGTGATGACACAGATGATGATGACACTGTCGGCATGCCAAATCCAGCACGTTTCGAAAAACTTTTGGCACTCGGAATCTTCGGAATTGCTGAATTGTGAACCGCCCGGAGTTACCCCACGCTATGCGCTTCAGCAGGGAGGCTAACAGCATGCATATACATGCTTGCGCATCATTAGCTTCATGATATATCAGCAGTATATATCTCCAGCACGAATTTTCATGGGTTTCCGTGCGGTGTGCGACTGTCTAATATTTCTTAACTGTGGCGCAGAAGTTCAGAAAGGAAATTTAGCCTTTGCCGATCGCGCGCTCGACGTGCGGCGTTCGAAAATTCTACCATGAAATCCCATACAGGGGACAGGAGAGAGGCCGACTATCCCCGATATCGGCGGTGAACTCCTTTAACGGGCTGAACTTTTTCGTATTGCCGAGCAAGGACCTCCTACTGAACTCCTCAATCTTCAAGCCCGAACACCTTCGAAAAATCTGCGCCAAGTGGCTACTGCCCCGAGCTTGGGTCCTATCACAAGGACCCACGCATAATGCTCGTACCATGCATAATAATTGAATATAGTTATATTTTGACCGCTTTCGTCGAGTATTTATGAGCCCAATTAATTTATTTTTAAGTGAGAATGCATAGTGATTGCATTTATGTCCTTGGTCGCGGCGGTTACTTTGGATATGTGTTTCCCCTCAAAAATAATTAAAATGGCGGGTCCTTTCACAAGGACTCATTTTTTATTTGCTTGCTCGAAGGTGCTATGAAAATTGCAGGACCTATGTTATCAAGTTCTCGAGCTGCTCTTTCTGCAGTGTCTTGTCAAAACTTTCATCCGAGGTCATCTTGACCCTCAAAATATCGGTTGAAGCAGCAAAAATGACCCAAGTTAAAAATTACACTAAATCGACTGCCCAAAATGTCGCCTTTCGTCTTGTATGACTGTGCATATGCACCATGTTATGGTCCATTCTGGGTATATAGAGGGCTTAAAAATTACGTTAGTGTGTATACATGAAGACTGCAATGCGGCGATAGCTTGCAGGCGTCATGTGCGCAGTCAATGTCACATCTCCGACATTGTTCCATGCCAAAATTAGCCCATATATTTCCTAATATTTGCCTAGGAAATGGCGGGATATGTGGATTGTGACACCTATAACGGCGTGAAATGGGATGCCACCGGGCACAAACATCCACCGATCATCGGCCATGGTATGTGCCACCAATATTGCATAGCGTCGGCGCCGTGTGCTTCAAAATTCCGTTTGTGAAAAAATCAAGAGCTACATACCTCGTTTTCAAACATTTGAAAAACTACAACGTTGAAAATTTCAGGGTTACTAGCAGTTATGCTACCAATAGACGCACGCCACATCGGATAGATGCCAAGCAGCCATAGGATACGTTAGGTTGGGTCATAATTAGTCTACCTTATTGGTGGTTGCCTCAATTTATCGCAACAAGATGCTTTAAAAAAATCGTGAAAAAGTGGTCCTTGTGAAAGGACCCAACGCAATTTGGGTCCTATGATAAGGACCCCGGGGCAGTAGCCACAAGGTCCCCGGTCTTTCATCCAGTTAAATTGCTTTCCTTGAAGGTTCCTGTAGGTTGTGTAGTGAGAGAGGGGGAAACCATTAATGGTATTTTGGGGGTCTTTCCTTTCCCTTTCCATATTGTGCAACATAATTTTTAGCCACGCGTCACTGTATTTTCTATAAAGGGAAATAAGCATAGGATCATTTATACGGTCGGTGTGGTCAGTTTGCCAGTAGACGTGCTCCTTAGCAGAGCAGAGAGTGGACATGGTTTCAGTGATGCACGTGGCAGCAGCCACATCCTGTGCTGGACTTCGGGTTTAGGCTTAGTTATTATGGGCTCTGACTAGCCCCTAGCCTGACCCTGCTTCCGTCTCGTGTCCGTGACATCCTAGCACTGTACTGTACAGTAGTACAGTACAGTAGTACAGTCATCGTTTCACTGTCTGGGTTTCCGAGAGCATAAAGCTTCGGCCAGACACAAGTTATATGATTATCAGTTTGTCTCCTAGCGAGCTTAGCCGGACAGCGTATCTGTCTTCCTCGCAGATTATAGGCCGCACCGGCTTTCCGGTGATTCTGATGATGGCGCAGCGCCTTGCTGTTGCCATGTTCGGCTAAGTAGGACGTAGGAGGGGTTGAGCGCCCACTTGGGCGGTGGTGAATTCTTACGGTATGGCCTTTTGACTTTGCAGTGATGGCGGCACGCATTGTGCTCGCCTTCGCTGCGCAGGAGATCAGTTGATGACGGATTGTTTTTATTTTACGGCAGCATCGTCGCAGCGAGAGTTGATTTGTTTCGTGCGCCGCTGGCTCCGGCGAGGTCGTTCCACACGTGACTTATTTTGGCCGCTCTTACATCTTCCGCTTACGACCTGTGAATCACGATCCATTCAGCTGAGGCTTCTACAGAGCATCTGGCCGCTGTAAGCGTTCTCTCACCATCCCCCTGTTCAGCTCAACCTTCTCCCCTGTCTCTTCATCATGGTAACCACAGCAAATAGATCGACGCGGTCTCGCGTCCGTAGACTAGAAACGATTTTTGATGATGTCGGTGCACAGCACGCCGCGACTCCGCACACTCCGCAGCTGCCAGCTCCGACCACCGCAGCTGCGAGAGAGATTTTGGACAAATGTAAGCAGTTAGCTCGTGACAGTTTCGACAGGAAAGTCGCCAAAACCGTTGCCACTAAGATTCTAGGCGACAAATCGGAGCGCTTTGCAGGGACAGAGGCAGATGCTGTGGACATTTTTTCACAATTAATGCATGAGCTCCGCACACAGTTTGTGCTTCAGTCGGCGGCGTTTGCTCCCCTGTTTGACTTGACTGACATGGCAGTTGAGGCCAGGCATGAGGCAAATGAACTATTGCTCTCGGCTCTGACATTTCTGGCTCGCCCTGGCTCGCCTGCCCGTGACTGCCTTGAGGCCTCTGGGTCCGACGTTCCTGGAGATGGCAAGCGCGCTGCCCTTGAGGTGGTGCGCATGCTCCAGGAACGTTCGGAACCCTTTGACTCTTTTGAGTTGCTGCTGGCGGTCCGCATCCCCAGCAGCAAAGATCCTGACCGTGGCATCCGCGAGTTCAATGGCCTGTTGAGGGACGTTCAACGTTCCCACAACTTGCCAGAGGACGCGGTGAAGCGGCAGTTTCTAAAGGCTCTCGGCGATTCATGGCTGTACCGCGATTTGGCTAACTCTCTGGCTCGGGCTGACCAGCGGCAGGGCGTGTCTCTCCTGACTATTCAGGCTCGTGTGCGGGAGCAGTTCCGCCACGGCCTGAAAGTCTCTGACGCCCCTGTCTCTGCTCTGTCATTCGGCGATGGCGCGTCTGACCTGGCTGCGGCGCTGTCCAGTCTGCAGAAGCAGCTGGAGCGCATGCAACAGGACATTCGTGACCTAAAACGGCAGAAGCGGGAGGAGCCTCCGCCTGCGGGCAAGCACCTTACCCGCTCTGCTGCCAAGCATCATCGTGCTGGTGTTAAGCCACTTGGCACCGCTCCTCTTGTCTCATTTGACAAGAAGAGTGGTGCCTTCGTGCCGCGCTGCAGGAATGCGGTGTGTGCACAAAGTGGTTTGAAGCACTGGCATGCTGAATGCCCCAACGGCGGTCTTCACTCTGCCCACTATTGCAGTGCGGTTGAAGACTACGAGGCTGACTGCTTGGCTGTTCGTTTCCAGCGCTTCTATGACGCGGGGGATGAGCACGCCTTCGAGTCGCTCTGCACGATGGAGGGTCGCCCAGAGGTGTGCGAGCTGTCGGCGCATTCCTTTGTGCCAGCTGAGCCCACATCTCTGAAGCACTTTCAGGATGCGGCGGCTTCCGCTCAGGATGTGGCAGCTGACGATGACGTCGTGGCTCACTTTCCTCTGGCCACATTCCACTCGGGTGCACGGGGCTCGATTCCGCCACCGCCTGCGGTTCGGGATCCCTCTGCACTCGTGGCTGGTGGTGTGCCTACGGCTCATGACCCACCAGTGGCTGTCTCTGGCTCTCTCGGCTTGCCTGGTTCTGTCCCATCGCTCCGGCTTGGCGACTCTGCACCGGCTCCGCTGTTTGCTGGCATGACGATTGAGACTTCTGACATTGGCTCTGAAGTCTCTGACAACGGCGAGGGCTCTGAGAATGACTCTGACGGCGGGCAGCGAGTGGCTTTTGACTCCTTCGGCACTCTTGAGCATGACTCTGACAGGGGGGCATCGCCACTAGCAGCTCCGATGTACCGTCCGCGGGCGCCGCCGAGTTTTCTCCGGTGTGCATTGATGTCCTCGGTGCTCTGCTGTTCTCTACTGGCCAGTGCTACGGCGTCTCTGGTTGCCGTGGGCGGTGGTGACAGGGGCCTGGTTGAGCCCGGAGTCACCGTCCATCGGTCTACTGGGGGTATCTTTGCTTCGGATCCGCCGCTTGGCTCTCTGGACATCCGTGATTGGCCACCCGACGATCGAGTTCTCCTGTCTCTTTCTTCAATGCTCAAACCGCCATGGGGATCTACTTATCAGAATTCTTCAGTTGATTTACACTCTGCTGTGGAACCGCCTTGCCCACTTGGGTCTGGTGGTGCTCAATTTACAACAGACAGCTTGCATTTCACTTCGGGACTCTTCTGTATTTACATCCCAACCGCTGAACTGCGGCTCTGCTGACCAGCCTCAAAGTGGCTGAGTTTCTTGCAATTCATCCTGGCAGCTTGATTAGCTTTAGCCCAGTAGTGGGATGACCGGGTCAAGACCCCGGCACCCAGCTAGAAGAAGTGATCGGTTTCCACCGAAGTGAATGTTAGGTGTTTGTTTGTATCTCGTGGCTGTATGTACTGTACCTGCTTTGCTAGGTAGTCACACCCACGGGTGGTGTGCTGGACTTCGGGTTTAGGCTTAGTTATTATGGGCTCTGACTAGCCCCTAGCCTGACCCTGCTTCCGTCTCGTGTCCGTGACATCCTAGCACTGTACTGTACAGTAGTACAGTACAGTTGTACAGTCATCGTTTCACTGTCTGGGTTTCCGAGAGCATAAAGCTTCGGCCAGACACAAGTTATATGATTATCAGTTTGTCTCCTAGCGAGCTTAGCCGGACAGCGTATCTGTCTTCCTCGCATCATGTATATTGTCAATCCCATAGCCTCCATAACAAATTGGTGTCCACACAATTTGATGATTTGTGTCCGTGGGGCATCCCATGTAGTTGAGAATAAATTTTGCTATTTTACAATCAAGGGTACGAGCAATGTTTTCTGAGGAAGCAGGGCACATATCTTCCTAGAATGACTCTCGGCCCGGAATCAAGAAAAACACGTGTTTTTGCTATTTTTCAAATGTTTTCCATACTTAAGGATGAAAAATCGACCGGCCCGCTTTCGGCCCGGAGCTCTTTTTGGGCGCTGCTCTCGGCCCCGGGCCGGCCAATCCCCATAAGATATGTGCCCTGTGAGGAAGTGGCTATGATTGAGGCGACTTTTAGCGGGAAAGCCATCCTCGGGACAATTACTGCATTCACGATATACCTGAGTTGGTGTAAAGTCAGATTTTGATGTTGAATTGCCGCAAGGGAAGACTGCAGCTTTTCCGTGTGGAGCTCGGTCTGATGGTTCCATTTTCCATTTAATGAATACCAAACCCCCATGTACCTATTGGCTTCAGTTACGTCACTGTATTTGCTGGAATTGTCACAGTGACTAGTCATACAGTCACGTGTCATATCCGGTTTATCATCCTCGGTGGTCAGCTAGTGTCACAGACTCAGGGTATTTATTTGTGTTATCACAGTTTAGCTGGATCCGTTCGTTCACCGTCCGAGCGTTTCCCCACAGCCGACGCTGTGTTTCCAACAGGTTTGGCCCCACTTACGTTTTATTTAGCCGCTGCGACACCGCCGGGATGATTGGCTAAAGCCAGACGCTTGGGATGGAGCAGGGTAGAAGTCTTACCGTGGCGGGCCGGCCCGGGGCCGCAGAAGCTCGCTCCGGGCCGAAACCGGGCCGAAGTGGCTTTCGCCCCCGGGCCGCACAAAAATATGAGCCGGCCAAACTTCGGCCAAAAATATAGGCATTTTATGCCACTTTTTATCAAACCCCCATACTTAATTTCAAAATTTCGCGCCTGCGGCGGGCGTTGTTCTTCGTTGACCGTTTTGGCCGAAAGCGGGCCAGCGGAAATATAGTTTACGGGCCGTAAAGAATTTTGGAAGACTTCTACCCTGGGATGGAGTGAGGCGCTCCGCGCGTGGAAGTGCCGGCAGTCGCGAGTATGGCCTGAGTTTTGTGGGTTGATTTACGGCTAGCTGTAAGACTTTGAGAACATTTTTTCTACGGGATTTAACGTTGGATTGGTTTACGTATCCTGGTTGGTCACCACACCGTTTCGTATCGGCCGCCATCTACCACACGACTTCTCGGAATTACTGATCTCTCACGGCAGCCGTATCGACGACCCGCCGCATTTCTTGGCCGCCCGAGACTACCGCATTTTTTTTCCACGTCTTCTTGCCTCACTCCACCCCTGTAGTCTTCTTCATCATGGTCGCTTCTACTAGGTCCACAGCTAGCATGGCGAATCGCCGCCGCACATTAAACACGATTTTTGACTCCGTTGCTGTCAGGCATGCCAACACACCCGCGACTCCGCCAGCAGCACAGCCGCCCGCTAATTCGGAGGGGGCTACGTTTTTGGCGTCGGTACGGACTTTACAGCGGGAACATTTCGACATGAAGATCTCCAAGCACGTTCAACGCAAGTTGTTCGAGGGCAAGGTTGGGAGATTTTCCGGTATGGAGTCCCACGCGGCGGCCCTCTTCACGAGAATGGTCTCTGCGCTGCACACGGCGTTCGTCACTGAGGACATCGGGTTCGCTCCGCTCTTCACGCTGGACGACGCTACTTTGGCCGTCCGCGTGGAGGCCAACAATTTATTATTCTCTACACTCGAGCTGCTGGTGGACCCCTCCTCGCCGGCAGCGGACTGGATGGACTCGTCCCACGCCAGCTTTCCAGGGGACGGTAAGCGTGTTCTACTCGAGTTCGCTCGTCGTATGATCCCTATTGGTGACCCCTTCCAGGGGCAAGCGGACATGTTGGGCGTCCGCATCTCTGCGGGCGTGGACCCGCATGGCCCGATCGAGGACTTCAACGCCGCGCTCAAGGCTGCGAGGGCAAGGGCAACGCTCATGGACGAGCACGTGAAGTCCCTTTTCATCAAAGCCCTCGACGCCACCTTCTACCAGCCGGTGGTGTCCCGCTTGCTCCTTCACGACCAACGGGCCGCCCACGACCTCCTCACTATCCAGCAATGGGTACGTGAGTGCTACGGCGAGCACGTGCGGGCGGGCACCGCCACCGCGTCCGCACACCGGTACTCCCACGGCACGCACTTCATGGAGAAGGACATCGGTGATTCGGGCGCGACGGGTGAGATCGCGGACTTACGGACGATGGTCCTCGACTTGAAACGACAATTGGCCGCCTTCCTCGTCACCGCCGAGTCCGAACCGTCTCCGCGGGGATTTACCCCTCGCGCGGACAAGCCGGACCGCCGCGTCAAGACCCGCTTCGCGGCCTCGCCCCTCCCCAAGGGGGGGAATTGGTCTCAAACCGTCTCCAAGAAGGTGGCCTTGCATCGCGACACCGGTGCGACCATCCCGTACTGCCAAAATCAGGTGTGCGCTAAGGGAAAGGCGCGGCATTGGCATCGGGACTGCCCGAACGGGGGCAGGACCGGGCTCTCGGCCTACGCCTTCGCTGAGGAGGCCGAGAACTCCGTGCTAGCCGCCAAGTTCCAACACGCCATCGACCACGACGACCCCGTGACTACATGGGAAGCGTGTAGAGGGGGACCATCCTTATTAAATACAACTGTATTCCTTAAGTACCTTCTGTATTTTGCCAGGATTTCCCAGTATTTCGGAACGCTTCCCATGTAGTGAGCACCTACGGTTATCTATGGCAGATCTGCATAAGCCGACACTACAATCGATCAGTAGAACGGTAAATGTTGCCATTATTGAATTATATTATATATATTACTGTTTTGGATACATTCCGCGTGATCGCCAGATTGGATCAGTAGAACGTTAAATGTTGCCCATTTTGAATTATATTACATATATTAGTGTTTTGGATACATTCCGCGTCATTTATAAGTCTATACGGCAATTGTTGCCAATATTGAATTATATTATATATATTAGTGTTTTGGATACATTTACCGTTTTTCTCTTCCGATATCTTATCATCAATTCTAAAAAATCCCCCGAAGAAATTCAATACTAAAAGTACGGTATACGTATCAATTCCAATACAAAACGTAAATGTCTGTGGTCTATGGTCTACGGTTTATATAAAGATATTTATTGTATTTTATATGTTTGACAAGGCTCCTAATCGGTTTAATCGATATTCCGATATATCGATATATCGGGGAAAATGACAGGAAGTGTGAAATATATATATATAGTGGATATATATATATGTACGCAGGTCAAGAAAGCTGTGCAGTGGCTCGCACGGATTTCGCAGTCAAAAAGATGAGATAATAAAATAACTTGGGTGTTTTATTATCGGTCGGCTGGCAAGATGCAAGTGACACCACAGGGCGAGGGGTGACACATGAAGAGACAGTCACCCCCAGTTTGTGGGGGGGGCGAAAGTCTGTCTCTCCATGACACCACCTCACCCCGAAGGCGTGAGGTGCCACGATGCAAGCCAGCAAAGCCGGGTCTAACATCCCACGGTGGGCTACACGGGCAAAGCCCTAAAAAAACAAGCATCATCGGAGACCCTAAGAGGTCTTTTTCAACCCAGCTAGTTTGGCTTCGCCGCGCTGGTCTATAGATGCGTGCTCAAGGGGCTTATGCCCATGCATGTGCTGTGGGGATACCTACTCCCACAGGCCAAGCCGTGATTCTAGCCCCAGCAACCGTTGGTGGATGGCGGCGGAGTACTCGATGGTGGATGCAGTCGAGCGCCGCCAGGATGTCGTCATCCAACGCCCACGCGGTGCGGTGTGACAATGCGTGGCATTACCAGAGCAAGTGCGGGGACGCGGGCACCCCGATGGGGGCGAAGGCGGAAAATGCGGTGTGCTCCTCCTCTGTACACAAGTGCGAAAGCAGAGAGGGAAAACGGCAGGTCGGGTGCTACAGCACCACCACACACCACCAGACAATGGTCAATGAACACGTAAGGTGGATGAAAGAGCCGAGAATGCTGCGGACGGAACTCGTTGCTGCCAAAGGTCTTGTCATTGGCGGAGGCGTTAGACTCGATGTTGGTGTATGGTGCATAAGCACCACCAGACACCACCAGACGATAGTCAGGTGAAGAATGCCGTCGATGTTCTCGGAGGTATTCCAGGGCATCCCGAACAGCGGCGAGGCGTGCACGTTGGCGCTCAGTGGCCATGGTTCCAGCGCAGACTGGATAATTCTGCGAAGGGAAATTATTAGGGTTCACAAGGGGAAACCCAACTTTTCGTAAAATGGACAATTCCAAGTGATGAAAGAGTCAATTTGGGGTAGATTTTGACGAGGAAGACGGTGGTGACGTCAAAAACGTCGTGCGATAAGCCAATTTTGCTGCTGTTGAGGTGCTGCTGGCCAGAGCGTAAAGTGAAATAGATGGGGACGACGTAGTCGAGAATGGTGGTCGTAAGCGTGCGTTGCGCACGAAGACAAAGATTGGGCGTTACGCTCAAATAAAGAACTGCGGATGCTGTTGCAGCACGTTTGGGGGGAAGGCGCGAAGCAACGGTACGTGACTGCCGGCCGGTTTGATGAGTAGTGACGTTGCGTCACTGTATACCGCGTTGCGCGGGATCCGAATGAAAGCTAAAAAGAACGTGAGAAACCACCAGCTAGTGGTAACCCATAACCTGACGGGAAGTGTGAAATATATATATAGTGAATATATATATATGCACGCAGGCAAAGAAAGCTGTGCAGTGGCTCGCACGGGTTTCGCAGTCAAAAAGATGAGATAATAAAATAACTTGGGTGTTTTATTATCGCGGGTCGGCTGGCAAGATGCAAGTGACACCACAGGGCGAGGGGTGACACAGGAAGAGACAGTCACCCCCAGTTTGTGGGGGGGGGCGAAAGTCTGTCTCTCCATGAGAAAAACGGGAAATCGGTATCGATCGATATCATTTTTGTGCACATTTCATCGATAAATCGGTATCGATTCAGTTTAGTATTGGCGGTCTTAGGTATTGTATACGGAGAATTGTATATAAAATTCAATAAACGATATGAATCGATATCATCGATTATCGATTGAAAATGTTGAATATCGAAATCGATCGATATGCAAGTTTGAAACCGATTAGGAGCCCCGATGTAAGATATATGTAAGATATATGTGAGTCTACAGTCTACGGTCTACGGTTTACATAAACATATTTCTTGTATATTTATGTATATCATATTGTCGATCTACTGATGTAAACACCACTAAGTCATTTTTATTTCGCACTTAAAGACTGCTTAACGACAACAAATTGAACTTAAAGCCCCCGCCCATCGTAACTAAATCATCAAAGTATTTCCCGGAATTTATTTGATAGTTTTCAGGGAAAGAATGAAGAAGTTGTCGAATTCTGCCGATTAATTTAGTCGATTCGGCTCTGTGATTCGCGTACCGTAGAATAATAAACTCGTATTTCCAATAAAATGCTGTGGTCGTTCGATCAAAGGTTGCAATCTTACGATCCTCACATCGGAAAAAACATTTCGATTTATATACGTACATGCTAAAACAAAATTTTACAAGACTACAGAAATAGAGAAATTATAATTTTCCCCCCAAAAAAATATTTTGTTTGTATCTCGCGGCAGTCGTTGACGTTTCACGTTTCTCGTCGGTATCATGCTTATAAACTTTTACGGTACCAAATTCTAGAATATATTTAGTTTTATTTGATTATGCATCGCAATAAATTATAATTATATCCGTCGTTGACGTTTCGCATTTATACTTGGTCGCTCTCGGAATATAAATATTGCCGTACTAAAATATATAATTCGATTAGTTTTACGCGTTTATACGTCAATGTCAATTTGATAGTATTATAATTTTATACTAGTTGACGTTTCGCGTTTTCTCGTCGGTCTCATAAACATATGTCGGTACCCGATTCTATAATTTAATATCTTTATTTGATCGAGTGTATATAACGTCAGTGCAGTGGATGACGGTTCGCGTTCCTTGTTGTTCTCAGTTATATATCGAGATATGGAGTTTTATAATTTTACTATTTTTTGGGGGAGGGATTTTCGTATATAGTTGTATGGTTTATATCTACATCACGTATGCGATGCATATGCAACTACATTCAACGAAATAACTTTATATATATATATTCTGATTACAGATTTCTTTTAAAAGACGATGACTGAGTATTCCGATGACAGATTTCTTTCAAAAGACGATGACGTTCTTATATAAACTGGTCATAGTCTTTTCTACGTTACCTGGCTTCAAAAAAAGTGTATGACGTTCTTATATAAACTGGTCATAGTCTTTTCTACGTTACCTGGCTTCAAAAAAGTGTATGACGTTCTTATATAAACTGGTCATAGTCTTTTCTACGTTACCTGGCTTCAAAAAAGTGTATGACGTTTTTATATAAACTGGTCATAGTCTTTTTTACGTTACCTGGCTTCAAAAAAGACTATGACATTTTTATATAAACTGGTCATAGTCTTTTCTACGTTACCTTGCTTCAAAAAAGACTATGACATTTTTATATAAACTGGTCATAGTCTTTTTAGCGGGTCATGCCTTTAAAAAAGACTATGACGCGTTTATACAAGAAATTCACTGGAACTCTATGACGTAATAACTTCGAAAGCGTTCCTGCGTCCGAGGAGCATTTGAAATTATACACAGATTCCGCACAGACCTTCGATATTATTTGATCGCCCCGTTACCGTCTTCGTGCGTGCGTACTTCGTACTAGTACTGTAGTGTCATCATGATCGTAAATTGAAAACTGTTTTTCGTCAAGTATTTCCCTGGGAATAGAGATAGAGAAAATTAAAAAGAACTTTTACCAGTTATTTCTTTGTTTTCATTTAAGAAATAAATATAAGTATATATATTAATATGGCTTCGACTGAAGCTCAATTAAAAGCTCAAAGGAAGTATAGAGAGACTCATGTTGAAAAAACGAAGGCTTTGAACCGTAAGCATCAAAAAACATGGTACGAAAATCACAAAGAATTGCATCGAGAAAAAATGAGGGAATATCAACGATGTCGTCGAGCGATGTTAAAAAGCGTTAATTGTTGCCAGAATTGAATTATATTATATATATTAGTGATATGGCAACATTTAACGCTTATTCTTATAAACATATTTAAAGAATATTATGTATATATAAGTATATATGGATTTCGCAAACATTGATAAGAGTAAGCATGCTATTGTTAATTATCTCGGTCTCAAATGGATCAAGAATATTTCCAAAATGTATGGTGCTCAAGATTATGTCTTGTCTACGATAAACAATGAAGAAATTTCAATCAAAGCTGAAAATCCAAATCATCAATCATCTCTTTGGACAAAAGTGAATGATCAAGAATTATCGAAATTATTAGAAAGTAATCACGGTATCAATGAAGTAATACAATCACATGTAAAAAGGAAAGTATTTTTTGATATTGATGGGAAGGAGGAAATCGATCTAAATGTATTGAAAAGAATCATTTTTGAGAAATTCCCAAATGCCAATTTGCAAATTAGCGGTTCGATTCTTCCGAAAAAAGGAATACCAAATTGGTCATACCATATCGTTTTATCAAATTACTACTTCAAAAACTTGAATGATATGGCACCATTTAGAACATGGACATCAGATATTACATATGTCGATAGTTGCTGGATTTGGCACGCCGACAGTGTCATCATCATCTGTGTCATCACCGATACGGTTCGACTACTATGACTTCTTCACTGTCATCAGCGCCATCTCCGATATCGACTTCGGTAGTCAGACAGTTCATAGCATCTGTCATTTCACATCTGACACCTTAGGGACTGTCATCACATTCTTTCGGCGGAAGCTATAACACTTCGTATTATCTTGTGTATAGCTTCACAGTTTCACGGTTGACATATGTGAGTGTTGCACTTGACTTGTAGTGCTTGACTGCGTGTTTGTTCACACAGGTTTGCGCCCACCACCGGCCTAAGGTGGTTTGTTAGAACCGCCAATTATGGCTGGCTAAAGCTCTTATAGGGGCTTGGGGCTGAGATCCGGGCATGAGGTTCTAAACGCACTAGTCACGGAAGGGGTAGAGTGAGAGAGAGGATGAATTTTCGTTCGTGAGCACAATTGCCTAGGGCTCAGGCGGACCGGTCTAGCTAGCCGCAGCCTCCGAAGCAGTACGCGCGTCATCACCAAGCCTCACGACACGATCGCCACCCTCTCTTACCCTACCCTCTCCGCGGCTGTAAAATTTGAACCTTTGAACCCGCATTTTGAGCCCCTGCCCTTATTTTTTATAGATTGTTCAAGTGTAAATTTGTTTTCTCTTGCTGAGATCTTTTTAGTACAATTTTTAGAACCTTGATCACCGAACATTTTGATTTATTGGATTTTCTAGACTAACGTTCGATCACCGCGACTGTAAATTTCACCATGGCCTCTACACCGTACCAGTTGATGGCACCAGCGAGGTTAAGAGCACATCCGGCTGGTGCCTCAAAGAGGCAATTACAATTCGACCAACTGGTGGCCACACCAGTGGCTGCGCTTTCGCAACAATCAGCGGCTGAAAAGAAGTTTGATTCCGATTCCGCAGCTTTTCTGGATGACCACCAGAAGATTGAAGCACTTGTGAGGGGAATTAAATCGAAGCTGTGTGGCAAGGGGGATGCCATTGACGAGTGGAGGTTTTGTGGTGACGAGTCGAATGCTCGTTCACTACTTGACTCCCTCGTTGAGGAGCTAACCTCTCGTCTCACGCGGTTTAACCCCCTCTTCGCACATGCTTTCCGGCTGTCCGACGCGACCGCCACAGTGATGCCAACTCCAAACAAACTCCTAAAGGAGTTATTGGAGTATCTCTGTGGCGGGCCAGCGCTCGCTTCAGTGCGGGAAGCTCACCGTTACTTCCCTGACGACGGCAAAGTAATTCTTACCGCCTTAGTCAGGGACGTAATGCCCGACCTTGAAGACTTTGACAAGACGGACTTCATTTTCACACCCACAGTAGAGGTCCCGGCAGGTGTAAACCCCAAGCAGTTCATCAAAGCGTTCACTGACGCAGTCAGTAACGCTTCGACTGACTTGGGGCAACACTCTAGCCTCGACATCTCGAGGGAAGATGCGGTCCGTCTGTTTCTTCGTCGCACTTGTCCCGTCACCTACAAACAGGTGCACGAGGACTATGCGATTGAGAAGGTCAAAACACAAGCTGAGCTGACCCTGGTGAGCTGTGGACTCGCGATTCAGCGAGTCTACAACACACTAGGGAAAACGAAGCAACTGACTAGCGCTTTCTATAATGATGCAGGACACCGCCACGGTGAACGTGGCGGTCTGGATTCCAGGGGAGCCCCTGACCTGCGCCCTCCCCGCCCGCGAGATGTATACTATCCTGCTCGGTCTTCCCACCCCTTTAAGGGGAAGGGGAAGAGTTTCCGATTCGCTGCCTCCCCCTTGCCGAAGGGGGGGAATTGGCCACAGGGAATCAGCAGGAAAGGCAAAGGCAAAGGCAAAGGCAAAGGCAAGAAGGGCAAGGGAAAATCGCAGAAGACCCGAGTCACCTTCCACCCGGGTTCCAAGCAGTTCATGGGCAACTGTTGGTCCTGCGGTGGGAGGCACCGCCAGGCAGACTGTACACACATGCAGCACCTGGCGGCACACTCCATGCGGCTTGACCCCGAGGCTCTAGCCGAAGGGGCCTTCACGGATGTTCTGACAGCTCGCTTTCAGGCAGCTTATGAGCATTCGGAGGAGGCCTTTCAGGCAGTTTGTTGGGAACACGGCACACCAGACATTTGTGACTCTTCGGAGTCGGTGTGCACGTACCCTGACGACGGATCCCTGTCCTTTGCCGCCTACCTCACCCAGGGGGATGAGGACTCTCATGCACCCGCTTGGGCACCACAGGAGTGGACTGACTCTGAGTGGGATGCTTGGGAGACTGACTCCTACACTCAGGAACAACATGAGGAGTGGGATCGGCTTCAGAGAAAAGCTTCCGCAAAATTCCAGGCCTTTTGCTTTGCAGGGGAGGAAGCGGACTACAATGAGCAAGATCTTCAGGAGCCGTACTCTTCCCTTTCTCTAGGGAGAGTTCATTTTTACGGCTTCGGGGTGGGTGGTGTCGATCGTGACACCACGCACACCCCACCGGTCGTTGCCCGCATGGACTCTGCACCTGCCGTGGCACCGCTTGATTCTTCGTCGTTCTACCGTGCGGACCCGAGCATCGCATGCTCACCGTGTGACCCACAGCCTGCGTCTATCCGATCACATCTCGACGCAGGTGTGATGTTATACGGGGCCGCTCAGACATTGGATCATGCCGCGGCTGTATCGGGTGACACACCGGACGATGCCGAGCATGGAGACACCTGTTTGCACCCCGTGTCAGCGCTCTTCGCACACGAGGCACCCCTGGAGCCTAGCTCCGGGTTGTTCGCTGACATGGTGTTGGCAGGTGACCTTCGGTTTCAGTCAATGACCGAACAACATCACAGTGAGACCCGGGAGGAAGGGGGGGCTTGGGGGCCGAGGTCTTGGAGTTCACAGCTGGAGTCTGTAACTGGACCGGAGCCCGGCCCTCCCGTGGAGCTGCGACTGTCCCTTCCCTCACGGGTTTCAAAGGTGGCTACTCCTCCCGGCCTCACCGACAGGGAGCAGGACCACTGGGACAGGCTGTGGTGTGAGGATCACACCCAGCCCACCCAGTGGCACGACACCCTGCCGGCTTCGGCCGCAACGACACCGAGGGTTCCACGAGTACCGCCTCCGGTGATGCCCTTCCCTCCCGGCCCTGGCCCGTGCTTTGTCACTGCAGGAGCGGGACTATATGCCACGGCCACGGACCCCCCTGCCAGCGGGCACGGGGTGCCTGCGGGGTCCGTGGTCGAGGCCTCGGACGAGACCGACGGCCCTGAGCCCCGTGGCTCAGGGGAAGGACAGCACTATGACCCTCCACCCTCCGTCACTGGACCTACCCTGCGTAGGGGTGTAGGTAGGGGTGGTGTGCCATTCTACAGACATGCTCTCGTCTCCACGCTTGTTGTCCTCGGCTTCCTGGGCTGTGCCATGGCAGATGTAGACTTGCTTCAGGGACAGGAGGATGCCTCGGACAGATTGAGACTGCTGTCACCTGGGGGCCCACGGGGAGGGGCCCAGGGGACGGGGACGGGGATACTGTATGACTGGGGCTCTGATGGTGGCACTTGGGCTGGTAACAATGGGAACAGTGGTTCTTGTGATTGGGAATGGTCAGATTCTGGGACTGGACACTCCTCCTCTGGATCTGGCACAGGAGACCCTCACAGTGACCACGGCCAGTTCACCAGCTCGGGTATGCCGCCCGATGCCGCCTCACAAATACAACTGTTCCGGTCAACTATAACAGCAGACAGTGAGGACCGCCGCAGGCGGTCCCGACACCTCACGGCTCTAACCTTGGCAACCTTTCTGGCTATTATCATTCAGTGCCTATTCCTATTCTTCATGGACTTCCAGTCAATATCAGGCGACAGTACAGTGGACAGAGGTGTCGGTGGTGTTGGCTCCGTGGCTTGGCAGCAGACTGGCAGTGTCCTCGAGACCACCTCACACCTGGCACACCTCATGATCACTGTCGGTGGTGCCGTGGTGCACATGTCTTGGTGGCTCGGCTTCACTTGGACGGCACACGGCACACCACCACCTGGGCTAGTGTTCACCTGTAGCCCTGTTGTCTCGGCCTATACACTATCACGGGACGGCGATGGCATTGTGGTAGACTCTGGTGCCACTGGGAATATCACAGGCACCAGGTCCAGGATCTCGGCTCTAGACACCTCCGCCACTATTGGCTTCTCTACGGTGATGACAGGTCCCGTATCCCGAACTGACGGGACCTGTACACTACACCTCTATGGCCGTGAGATACTGTCAGGGGAGATAGACGAGTACACTATACCTGGCTGCCACTTCAAGGAAGGCGCCAGGACACTCCTATCTACCCGGGTTATGCTCCGGCATGGCTTCAGTTCCCCAGACTTCATTACCATGACCTATACCCACCTGGACTCAGGCAGAACATATCGTATCACAGACAATCAGGTGGATTACCTCTGGGATGAGCCGCAGCGCCCGCACTCTCACCACTTCGGCTCAGCAGCTGTCAGGACCCGCACAGGTGACTCATCAGACTGGCAGTGGAGTAATAGCGAGTACACTAAATGGGCTACTACTCACGGCTCTCCTACAGCTACAGCTAAACTTGGTACTCCGGCTTTTGATGTATCTATGTATGGGGACTCTCTGCCTGTTGGAGAGGGTAACAATCATCCGGCTCTTGAGCACTGGTCTATCTCAGATGATTGTCACACCAAACAGTGGACGGGTCAGTTCTTCTATGGCAACATTCCCTTCAGTATCAGTATGATTGACAGAATGCTGACTAAGGGCAACCATGACTTTCTCCTTGACCCGCATAATACCACCTACTTCTGGATTGTCCCGTATATGCCACAACACCAGATATGGCACAAGACTTGTACTATGGAGGTACTACACATCTATCCTAAAGGCAGTAAGAGGATATTCAGCTTCTCTCGGAAGCACACATATGCTTCCAGTCACCCGCTGACACCGGCTGGCTCAGATGGCGGACCTGACAGAGTATTCATTGATGGCACTCCCTTTGAGATCTGTATCCTGTTCAGGAACAGAAACACACCTGTTCGGGTCAGTCCCTTTGTGGAGTTCCATGCAGTCATGGGTCACGGCTCTACAGCCAGTCTGCTTAAGCTCTACGACCTGCCTGGCATCCAGCTCGGTCGGCCTCTGCTGTCTAGGCGAGCTATAGCAGCTATGCCGACCTGCTCTCAGTTCTGTGCAGTATGCTGTACCAGTAAGCTGAAGCAGAAGCCCTGTGGACACCATGACCAGTTGAGATCAGTGGCCATACAGCCCGGCCAGAAGTGGGCTGCTGACTTGACAGGACCTATTACCCCAGCTGGCTACAATGGCCACCTGTACCGATGCCAGTTCATTGACTATGTCAGCAGATTCATATTTGTGTACACCTTCGTCCAGAAATCAGAATACTACACCTGTCTGGTTCACTTCTACGGCAGCTTACATGCTATGGGATATGCACCACAGTCCATAACACTCCGTACAGACTGTGCTCCAGAGATGGGTGACCCCCAGTGTGTGGCTTTCTATCAAAAACACCGTATATTACACCAGAAGTCATCTCCTACAGTACATACAGACAACCCTCATGCAGAAAATGCCATTGGTAAGATATCAGACATGGCTAAGGCATTACTTCTGGCGGCTGGCATGCCCGAGGACTACTGGCCTCTGGCTGCCACCCATGCTGGCTTCATATGGAATATCTCTACTCACAAGAACATCTCTACAACACCATTTCATCAGATCAGAGGCTATCACTATGGCTATGCAAAACTGAAGGCCTTCGGCCAGAATTGCTATGTCATTATGTCTCAGCAGCAGAGGAACTCCAGACAGCCTGGCATGTCTAGGAAGTCCCAGCGGGCGGCCTGGTCGGGCCGTCTTGTCGGTGTATCAGTCAGCTCCCTGGCATATAAGATCCTGGATACTGAGACTAATATGATACACTATGTTGGTAAGCCTCACTGGATTCATAATCATCAGGACATGGGAGAGATATTGGGCTCCTTTCCAGACCCACATCAGGCAGAGCGGGAGTTTGATGCATCCTATGACAGACCACAGCCATTCAGTGACAGCTTTGACACAGCAGGCTCGAGGGTTCATGGTATTGGCTCTTTCTTTGACGGAGAGGAGTCACACGCATGTGTTCAGCTTTTTCAGACAGATGGCACAGTTACCTGGACTATGGCAGTCAGATATGTATTACAGACATCAGATGGTCGGCACTACCGGGACCTTCTACACTATCTGGACTGCTACAGAAAGCTAAATGGCATCAATGAACACTATCCTATCTGGACTATTGTGAAGGCTCGTCAGACAATCAGAGCACCTATCTACAGTGCTATTCTCATCTCCACCCACAGAGGCAACAGGAGGCCCTACGGTGTCATCCTGGAACCCTGCACCGACGAGCCGGCTGGCTGGCACATTGATCTACCAGCCAACCTGATTATCTTTCCGTCCACACACTCAGCAGCTTACCTGCCCTTCTCTGACACCCTCAGCAGTGACCTCAGAGCAGAGTACATGTTTGGCAGTTTCAGCAGCATGGAGCAGTTTCTCTCTGATGCTCCTACCTCTACTATTACACATATGCTTGAGGTCTCGGCACCAGAGATTAAGCTACCTCACGGTGTCAGACAGGCCCTATCCTCACCACAGTCTGAAGACTGGCTGAAAGCTATGGATCAGGAGGTTGGTGATATGGTTAATCAGGAAAAGCTCAAGCTGGGGACACCTCCGGCTAATGCACAGTACCTTACTACACTATTTGTACTGTCTATGCCATTCAAACCTGACCCTACTGGTGCAGGCAAGCCCTATCAGATATTTAAAGCCCGTATGGCTGGTGACGGCAGCAGAACTACAGGCTATCTTCCGTGGGAGACCTCTTCAGCTACCCCAGAGATATCAGCTTTCAGACTGCTATTCATATTTGCAGCTCTATTCCAGCTGGTGGTGTCACATCTGGATGTGTCTCAGGCCTTTATGCATGCTAAGCTTGAGTTCCCCGTGTGGATTCAGTTTCCCTCTGGCTATACCTTTAAGGGCTACAGCTATGCCCTGCTCTCATATGCGCTGTACGGCCTCAAGATTGCCGGCGCATCATGGCAGAGGATGGTTAAACAGTTTATGCTCAGTTTCAAATACATGGGACAATCATTCAGACAGTCTACACATGATGCCTGTATCTATTACATCTACACGCCTACGGTTAAGGCTATGTGTGTGGTATATGTGGATGACTTTGGTATGGCCTGTTCCACGGCTCTTGAGAGGGCCTTCTGGACCGCTTTCAGAGCAACTTTTAAGGCCAAACACCTGGGTCCTATATCCTCTATCCTTCAGATGACAGTACAGCATGATGACCAGGGGGTGTACCTCAATCAGTCTCGACAGATTAAAGACCTTATGACAGCTAACAACATACCCGAGAGACCCTTCCGTACACCTATGGACTCTAAACTGGTGATATCAAAACCAGTAGACCCTGACCTCACTCTGGTAAAACCCTACCGGTCTATCCTTGGGTCCCTGCTCTGGCACAGCAGGACGTCACGGCCAGATATCTACTATGCAGTTATCTACCTGTCACAGTTTGTGGCCTGTCCCTCAGAGGACTCAATGAAGGCTCTTATCAGAATTGCACAGTATCTGGACTGCACAGCACACTACAGAATGGCCTTCTATTACCCTGAGAGGCCAGCACGGGTGCTCACACTGTTTGTGTACTCCGATGCTGACCTTGCCAGAGACCTGGAAAACTCAGCTAGATCATACTCTGGCATGGTGATATTCTTCTGTGGTATGATTCTACAGTACGGTACAGTCAGACAGACAATCACAGAAACATCTTCTACGGGTTCAGAATATGTTGCAGCATCTACTGCAGCTCAGCGGGTGGTGTCTCTCATGTTTATGCTGACAGAAATATTCGGCTATATACAACACCCTATTCAGGGACAGCCACCCTCTACTACTGGACTTGATTCTGAGATCACTGAGGCCGAGAGGGTCGCCACTGACATTGCATTCAGCTACCCTGGATTACAGCCGGGGACTCTCCTGACTAAACTCCTGGATTACACTACACCTACGGGTACAGGAGTCGGTGGTGTCAGGCCTGATGGCAAGTCAGTGACAGATGAGCTCGAGATTTATTCAGATTCAGACCGCAGGCCAGTGGACTATCAGAATATGAGAAGCACAGAATACCTTCCAGCTTCAGCAACCTGCCCCAGATTGGAGCTTCCGGTTCCTCTTCTCCTGGATAATGATGCATGCAGGTCTATTGCTGAAAATATCCCACTGTCCCAGAAGATCAAGCATGTTCTGGTCAGATTCCATATGCTCAGAGACTTTATCAGACTGGGCTGGATCATATGCTGGAGGGTGCCTTCGGAGAAGAACTTGGCTGACCCCTACACCAAGCCAGTTCCTCCCACCAAGAACACTGTGCCCTACTTCAACATGCTCTTTGACAGCTACATGGATATGCAAAAGGCAGTGATTCAGGCTGCCAGGTCTTTTGAATTTTCGACATGGAGGCCTACTCAGAAAGCAGCAGCATGATCTGACTGTGAGTACCCTCTGATTTGTCCTGTTTTGGGTTTTGTTTCTGACTGTGCTTTGCAGGTACTTTGTTGCAGGTACTTTATGATTTGGGTTTGAGAATATATGCAGAAAACAACCAACCGATAGAATGACAGTTAGCCTAGAGGTTTAGCAAGCATGCACAAGACCTGTTATGTGAATGTTGCATGCCGTACCTTGACTCCTACGACCTTATGTACCCTTCGGGGAACCGTGACCGGCACCTGTCTCGTACGTGAGAGCCTCTGCCTCCACCCGCTGTGACCCTCCCTACATCTTCCCTTGTCTGTAAGTCTGACGGTGACGGGGTGACCTGGACCTGCCTTCGGGTACTCCTTGTCATATCCCTGACGAAGCATCCGGCTGCATGACACCGCGGTGTGCGGACCTTCAGGGCACAGCAGCACTCTATTCCCCCGGTGGAGGATTGGCACTAGAGACAGGGAGCTGATAGGCCTGCCAGGACCGTGTGGACTTTGTCCAGCTTTTTGGGGTTTTCAGCCCTGGCAGGCATGATTGTGGTTTCTTCTGGTCTGGACTGGAGATTGGTATGAGTGTATTCATTCTGGTCTGCCCACCTCACTCGAGGTGGTGTGCTGGATTTGGCACGCCGACAGTGTCATCATCATCTGTGTCATCACCGATACGGTTCGACTACTATGACTTCTTCACTGTCATCAGCGCCATCTCCGATATCGACTTCGGTAGTCAGACAGTTCATAGCATCTGTCATTTCACATCTGACACCTTAGGGACTGTCATCACATTCTTTCGGCGGAAGCTATAACACTTCGTATTATCTTGTGTATAGCTTCACAGTTTCACGGTTGACATATGTGAGTGTTGCACTTGACTTGTAGTGCTTGACTGCGTGTTTGTTCACACAATAGTTCTATTTACACATCAAATAGAAACTTCAAATGTATCAATCAATCGAAACCTAATGAAATAAGAATTCAAGAGTATATTGAAGGTAGTCCGATCTTGACAAAGCATTGTGTATTGATGGATTTCGACGAAGATAGCATCGATGCAAGTACATTGCATTGGGAATTTCATGATGTAGATCACTTGGAGAAACAACATTCTAATATTGATTTGAGTACGATAGTTGGTTTTCAATTGGAAATACCAAAGGATTTCGATTGGTTTACGACATCGTATCCACAAATCCTATCGATGATACCCAATAAGCCGAGGAGTCACGAACAAGCATTGCATCATACAATCACATGGGTGATAATGCTTTGGTCATATCATAGTAATATATCAATGGAACAATTTTTGAAATGGGTATCTCAAAAGGATGACGATAGAAAGCGACTTGAAAGATACGAAGATTATTGGAATCGATCGAAGGATTCATTTAATCCCGGTGATAACTTTATCAAGAATTTACTAATACGATTCTATCCAAAGTTGTTTGAATATGATCGAAATTGTGTGAACTTTATTGACAATTGTAATGTAGAAACAAACATATATATGAATGATGAAAGATATCTATCTTGCGAAGACATTCATCAAGCATTGGAACAATCGTCAATCATTTACCTTACATCGTACATGGGGGTTGGCAAGACTAAAGCGACTATCAACTATCTTGATAAATATGAAAAACGATCGAGTATTATGTGGTATAGTCCAAGAATATCCTATGCCAACAACGTTACATCTCGATTGGATCATTTGGGATTCAAAAACTACAAATCATTCAAACCGAAAGACCCGGCTATTACAAAGAAGAAACGATTGACCATGTCCATGGAAAGTCAATACAAGGTCATCGATCCATTTGATGACCAAGAAAAATCATTTGATATCATCGTTTTGGATGAATTAGAAACTTTCAAAAAGGTTTGGATCAATGACACAACACACCATAAACATCTTCCGGAAAACTGGCGAGTGTTTCTCCAATTGATGAGGAATGCCAAAAAGATAATCATAATGGATGCCTTCCCTCACAAAGCAATGATAGCATGGCTGGGCCAAGTGCGACCTGAAAGATTACTAACACTTGGTAATGAGTTCATTCCACCACCACAAAGGGTCATCAAGTACGATGACAAAGATGTATGGAGGCAATCTCTCATCGATGAATTGAACAAAGGATCTAACATCACTCTCTTCTATCCATACAAAACTGATTTTAAAAAAGGAAAAGGAATCTATTGTTATGGAATGGACACATTCAAAGATATCATTTTACAAGAGACCAACTTGGAAAAAGATGATATCATGTGCTATCATGCTATGAGCGATGACAACGATAAACAAACGACCTGTGATGTGGATACTGTATGGTCGACAAAACGATTAATCATTAGCAATGTATCAATAACCGTCGGTGTCAATTATGAACGATTGCATTTTCACAAGAAGTTTGCTTTTCTCGATCCAAATACCGTAGAACCGAGAGACTTCTTTCAAAACCTAGGGAGAGTGAGACAATATCATACCAGTGAATTACATCTATTCTATAAGAAGTATGAAAAAATAACCAAAGGATTTACGATGCCACATAATGCACCCGATAGTCCGATATATCGTCAACTCGCTTTGATATATCAAGAAGAATACTTAGCAAGGAACGACTCGGTGTATAGTTACTTTTTTGAAAAATGTGGTTACATCAATTTTGAAATGTACAACGGTTCAAAGGAAATCGTTTGGAATAAATTGGACGAGTTCGATGCCACGGCGTATTTTGCATATGGAAACATCGAAGATACTGATATTGTAGACATTCATGAAAAGCTTAATCCATTGGTATATAGTAACAAATCATCCATGGGAGACAAGTTACAAATCGCAAAGTATCATTTTCGAAATCAATTTGTAGAAATTATACCCGAGCATTTCGTCAAGGATTTGTGGAATAGAAAATTGATCAACTTTGTTCGAAAATTCAAAATGTTCTATCAAACCGAAGATCATATACTATGGAGTTTGTTTTATCAAAATGGAGCGATTGATACCTTAGAATTACCAAACAATCCATGTTGGAACATCGACATTGAGAAATTTAAAGAATTCTTTATGATAGGATTTTCGGGCACAAAGATATACCCAAGTGTTATTTGTAAAGCATTAAATGCATATTTTGGAACAGATATGTACTCGATCGAGAGAGATACGAAAGGTAAGCGTGTTCGATTTCGTCTGCCCGGAAGTAACAAAATTGTTGATAAATATGTACATACCAGGAAGTGGAATCATTTTGTACCAGCAATAAGACAATTTTTAAAATAGCGTTAAATGTATCCAAAACACTAATATACATAATATAATTCAATATTGGAAACATTTAACGTTCTATACTATAAGATGAAACGCACACCGTGTCAACGATGTATCGCTATCAAAAAGGATGGACAACGATGTAAAAATATGACATGCAAATGGTCACCAATGTGTTGGGCTCATAGACAAGTCAATGTACAAGAGAGTACTATACCCGACTCCGGACAAGGTGGGTTTGCAAGAGTTGATTTAAAAAAGGGAACCATTGTAGGTAGATATATAGTGGGTACGATCAAACTTGATGCTGATCAGTTGCCACCGATGAATGATAGAACTCACATTTGGCAAAAGAATGTCAATACATTCTTTGATGCTGAAAAAACCAACTCGGTAGCCGGTAAATACAATAGTTGTACAGCACGAGATGCCAAACGAACCGGTTGTTCTAAGAATGCTAAAATAAATTCTGTTGGGAATGTGA
Organism: Cymbomonas tetramitiformis; assembly: GCA_001247695.2. Taxonomy (NCBI): domain Eukaryota; kingdom Viridiplantae; phylum Chlorophyta; class Pyramimonadophyceae; order Pyramimonadales; family Pyramimonadaceae; genus Cymbomonas; species Cymbomonas tetramitiformis. The sequence goes on from LGRX02035427.1 coordinate 53,731, forward strand.
AGCTTACAAAAAATGTTAAGAAGGGTGCCGAGATCTTCGTTCCATATGGAAAAGATTATTGGGTCAATAAAGGTTGACCTGGAATGATCCACTCATTGAAATTTCGGCGAAACATACTTAAATGACTCGGTTTCCGATGAAGGTCGATAAACAGAAAATCATGTGGCCCTTGAATGGCTTGATTGTACACCGAGTTGAATTGATCGATCGGAATCTCCCCACCGACCTCCTCCCCAATTTTATCAATCTCCTTTTGATTCTTATTTCGAAAAACTAACATATGTGTAAGGTTGCCTCTTATTGATTTTAGCAAGCCTCCTGAGCTTGAGGTATAATTCTGAGTTGCAAACAACAATGTCACTCCAAGGGCCCCGTCCTTAAGTTTTCCGAGATGTCTATGTTTGATGACCATGTTGCTGAGCTTACTTGAAGGTCTCATCATGTCGGTATCTTGTGTATCATCAAAGAAGGCAGCAATTACTGGCCGTTTGCCACCATACTTGTGTTGTGGAGGAAGTATATTACCATTCTCATCACCAAACTCTAACAACAATTCACCGGGAATCTCATACACACTGATATTATGATTGTTTAACATCTTCATTAATTTCTTGTACCTTTCCATTTTCTCTTGATATTCATCATACTCTTGAGCTTCGGTATCAAGGATACCTTCAATCTGTTGGGGGACATCGACGGTAGGCTCTAATACATCACCTTCATCAAGCGGTAAGTCTTTGTAATAATGCATATTGTTATGATAAGTTGGTGACACTAAGATAAGCCTGTCTAAAGCATTGTTTTGTTTCATTAATCGTAATAGGTGTGTAAGACTACAGCTTTTACCGGTCCCGCGTTTCGCACACGCCAAGATAACCCCGTGCAATTGAATAAAATCATCGGGTGTCGGTATGCTAAAGGCCCCATTCTTCGGCACTTGAATATCATATGATTTATCTTTGAGTTTCTGAAACTGCATATACTATAACGATAGAAATAGACTAGAGTAAGCCTTATCATAACCCGGGTCCATTTCCGCGTCTTTCTTACGAGGTGGTGGTGATTGCGATTCAACTCGGCTTTGCTTTCGTCTACAGTAAGAGTCAACCAATAAGAGAAAGCTACGTTAAGAAACCAGCCAGCTTTTTTGGGGGGGGGGTCACAAGTTTAGGAGAAAAGCTGGCTGGTTTTAAAAGTTAAGAGATTGGCAAAAATAAGAAATATGGAGGCTGGCTAGACCCCAGGACATTTTCTTAAAATATAGCAAAATAAGTACGGCTTTGATGTTAGAAAAGTCATCTTGTGCGAGTAGACCTTCCCTAACATCACTAATAACTTACCGCAATTGTGAACGTGTCGCGTCGTCCATCACGGTAGTGGGCGGTTTTTTCGAAGTGAGGATGTGCTGCGAATCCAATACGAGAAAACTGATTTTTCACTCTTAAGAATGAGAAAAGCTAGCTGGCAAAATAAGCGGTTTTCTCTTATTTCGTCGGCTCTCTTAGGTACCGAAGCTGGGGGGGAGGGGGCTGACCCCGAAATCTCTGTTTTCTTATTGGTTGACTCTTACTGTAGTAGACTTCCTAACGATCACTTCAGGCTCTTCTTCCGATTGAGAGCTATCAGATTCAACGATGACTACCTGCTTTTTCGGTTTCTTCTTAGGGGCTTTTGGTTTCTTGACAACGATATGTTCCACTTCTGGTTCGGGTTCGGGTTCGGAATCTGGCTGAGGTTCTGGCTGAGGAGATTTTGTCGTTGCCTTCTTAATCGTCTCTTGTGCGTCGGCAACTTTTTGAGATTCTTTAAGTTGTTCGGCCATCTTGACATCTTGCTTTTGTTTGGCTTTGGCTTGGCGAGTGGCAAGAGCTTTCTCCCTCATTTTCGCAAGGCGTTCAAGTGTATCTGGGTCGGTAATTTTCTGTCCTTTAACTGGCATTAAGTAACTATAAGATACCCTAAGAAATAAAATTTCTTGATCTGACCTAAGACAATCGCTAATACGTTAAATGTTGTCAATTTTGAATTATATTATATATATTAGTATTTGGGAAACATTTTGCGTGATTTTATATTAGTATAGTATATACATGTCCAAGGAAGCTTGGATTAAAAAACTCAAGCAATGTTCCGAAGAGTATAGACAAGAATATGGAATCAAAAAGAAGGGTAAGATGACACAAGGCGAGAAACTCAAAAGCTTACGTGGTCGTCCAGTGGTTAAAAAGCCGAAGACAAAAAGTGGAACAGCTTTGGACCATGGAACTCTAACCGGACAACCACTCTACCAACAGCCTATTAAAGACCCTGCTCTTCCATCGAAGGCACCTCGTAGGATAGCTCCTATCATGGTAGCTCCTTTGGACCAAACAAGCACTGGCACAATAACAGGTGACCCAGTATTTCAACGACCTACCGAAGAGTACACCGGTGTTTTAAATTATCGAAAAGCCATTGATGATATTGAGAAACGTATAAAAATGAGAAAACAAATGAAAAAACAAATGAAAAAAAGTCGCGGTAATGCCACAAAAATATAATTTATATAGTATAGGAAGATGCCCCCTAAATTGAGAAAGCAAAATCCTGAGGCACGCCATAAGCTCACTGCTGCAGATTGGGAAGACTTACAAAGTAAAAATTTAAGTGGTGACGATCGGACGAAAGCCATACGTGATTACAAGAAGAAGTATCGGAAATCAAAAGAGAAGGTTGAGAAAGTTACAAGACGACAGTGGACCAAGCAAGGTAAGAAACCTGCCAAAGAACAAAGTAGACTTGATGAAATCAATAAGTATACCGTTGGAGATTCAAAAAGACATATCAAGAAGTTCAATACCGATGTTGAAAAGCTGAAGGTTCCCTTTACAACATTCCTGCAGAGGGCAGCACCTGACGGAAGCAGTCTTAACTATTGGCTACCTGAAAAGACAAAGGGAACCGAACAAATCTCAATGAGAGCTGTCTTTGAAGATGATACAAAATCGAAATACATTGTTGGCTCAAATCGTGAAGATGTTATGATGAAATTTGAAGAGATGTTGCAGTCGCCAAAGGGTGGTGATAGCTCCAAGAAATCGGCCGAGGATGTCAAGGATATTGAAGTTGAGTACTATTCATCCAAACCACCAGAAGGTAAAGGTAGCAAATGTACGGCAGCTCCGAAGAATGGTGTAGAATTACGATTGAAACAATGTGTGATTAAGATAGAATCTAAAAACAATTGTGGTATTAAATCTTTGGAACTCTTACATAGGAAACGAAAATTAGATAAGATGTTGAGTGATAATCTCATAAAAAAGAATCAATATGAAAACAAATGGAAGCAACTCAAAAGAGATGCCAGCAATCATAGAGGCAATATTACAACAATATCTAATCAGCTGCGTTTGAAATTGTTTCCGAAAATGGATCAAAATGGAATCAATATAGAAGACTTTTCTATTTTAGAAAAACATTATGAAACTAATATATTTGTTTGGGGTATCACAGAACGTTTTGATGGTGAACCAATTATGTATTACCCACCGTACTTCAACGAACACAATGACTATTCAAGTTATAATGATAGTTATCACATACTTTTACATGATAATCATTATGAACCGATCACTAGAATCGATTGTTTTCGAGGCAAGACTTATCGACCATCATGTTCTCAATGCAAGTCTCAAAAGTGTATCTTTGCAAACAAAGAAACACGATTAACACCTGGAAGCAAACAATGGCATCATTGTGAAATTTGCAATCGTAAATTTATGAATCAGGACTGCTACAATCTTCATACCGAACTGATAACATGTGATAAGGTTCACAAATGTAAGATGTGCAATGTTATATTTAATCCCAATGAGAAACATATATGTGGATACAAGTCATGTCCTAATTGTAAGATCGTTTGTAACCTACATGAGCACAAGTGTTACATGACCAAGGTTGATCTAAAACCTGTATTGGACTATAAAACCATTGTTTGTTTTGATTTTGAAACAATGAATGACAACGGCAGATTGATTGTTAATCATTGCGAGAGCCAATATCACGACGGTTCGTTTGTCATTCACAAAACAATAGATGACTTTCTGGAATGGGTATATCTCAAAAAACATGATAATCATACCTTCGTCGCCCATTGCGGGAGTCGCTTCGATTTCCGATTAATAGTAGAACATATCATCAATGTCCAAAGAAAGCCTCCACAAGATATATTATATACAGGTGCAGACATTCTATGTATGAGAATTGGAAATGTAAGATTTATTGATTCATATATGTTTATGACAAGACCATTGCATTCCCTTCCGGAAATGTTCGGCTTTGAACATGAAATCACGAAGGGATATTATCCACATCTTTTCAATACAAAAGAGAACGAACACTACATGGGTCTTTATCCCGATATCAAATATTACAATCCAGAAATCTTACAACCTGAAGCTTATACAAAGTTATATCATTGGTGGTTTGAGAGAAAGAGTAAATGTTGTATTTTTGAACATCCAAAAGAGCTTGCGAGATATTGTCACGATGATGTTACGATTCTTCGTCGAGCTGTCTTCGATTTCAGAGATTGTTTTCTTAAAATCACCGATAATAAGTTCGATCCATTTAGCTATCTAACTTTGGCTCAATTGGCTGTGAACATATGGAGAAATGAGTGTATGCCCAAGGACTCGGTGGGTATACTACAATCACTGACCAAATCTCAGAATGCCTCTATCAAAGAGAATCAATGGTTGGATTATATAGTACACACAACGTCGGCGAAGCTTGTCATAGATTTGGATGGTAAACGGAACTATAAACTCAAAGATACGGGGTTACACATATATGTTGATGGATTTGATAAAACAACAAACACCGTATATGAATTTCTTGGTAGTTGGTTTCACGCCGATTTGAAGAAATATCACAAAGATGATATTCAGTATCAACAGGGTCGGAGATCGGGCATGACATTTGGCGAAGTTAATCGTCAAACAATGAAACGATTAGAGGACATCAAGGCAGCTGGCTACAATCTTGTATATATATGGGAATCGGACTGGGATTCACAAGTTGCTCAATTGAAAACTTCACATGTTGGAAATGCATTCTTAGATAGACAAATTTTAGCTTCTCCCATTCATGATAGAGACTCCTATCATGGTGCAAGAGTTGATTTAGGCAAGTTGGTTTATAAATGCAAAGACAATGAATATATCAGATATCAAGACTTCAACTCTATGTATCCTTCGGTAATGAAGACCAAACGGTTCCCGAAAGGGCACCCGGAGATCATTAGAGATGTTAAATCCCTTGATATTCATGGATACTTTGGATTGATTAAATGTAAGATACTACCAAATAAACATTTGAAGTTTGGTGTGTTACCGCACGTTACGAACAAATTGATCTTTCCGTTGTATGAAATGGTCGGAACATGGACCACGGTGGAATTGGAGAAGGCTATTGAAAAGGGATATGAGATTCTTGACATCTATGAAATTAAACATTGGAAGGAGACTACAACTGATTTGTTCGGTGCATACATTGATAAGTTTTTGAAACTTAAGACTGAATCGTCGGGACCACCTAAGAATGACATCGATACATTCATAAAAGACTTTGAATTTCATGAAGGTATCAAGTTAGACAAACGAAACATCAAATACAATCCAGGTATGAGACAAGTTGCTAAAGACATGCAAAATATATTATATGGAGAACTCGGTGAACGATCAAACAAATCTAAAAGTAAGGTCATTCAGAACCCAGGTGAGTTCTACAATACAATCAGTAATAAGAGGTACGATTGTAAATATGAGTTTATTGGATCTGAAGAGAATGAGATGGTATTGATGAATTTTACCGAGAATTCTGATGTGTATGCCGACACACGATTTTCAACGAACGAGGTGTTGGCCGCGTTCATAACCAGCTATGGACGATTGAAATTGTACGAGCTGATAGAAGCCACCGGGTTCTCAAACGTATTATACTTTGATACTGATTCTATTATATATATAGAAACTCAAGAGAACCATCATATATATCACGGGACTGGTTATAGACAGCCATGGTTAGGTTATCTTAAGTGTGAGCTTCAAGGATTGGAAAAAGAACATGGTAAGTGTATTGAATTCCTGAGCACTGGACCAAAGTCATACAGCCTGAAGTTCGCCGATGAATATTGTATGACCAAGATAAAAGGTTTCTCTTTGAGTACTGAAAACTTAGAACATATCAATCATGATGTTATGAAAAATATGATTCTAAATCAAAGGAACGACCCAGTCAAAATGAGTAACCTTGTTATCAGACATCAATCAAATTCATTAGGGTTAGAAGTCAGATCGGAATCCAAGACATTTAATTTCAGTTATGACAAAGGAAACATTGATTGGACGACATGGGACATTTTGCCATTGTCGTAAAAGCGTTAAATGTTGCCAGATTTGAATTATATTATATATATCTCGACCGGAACCGAAAATCTGTAGGGTATTTCATATCACGCGAAACTGCGGAAGCCATTGCGGGTTTCACTATAAAATCGATATCTCGGGATGCACCGCGATGCATCAGGCGTGTGATGGCTTCCTGGGCTCATAACGCATATATCTATCATTCCGTATGCTCAGCATCAGCCCATCTCGACCGGAACCGAAAATCTGTAGGGTATTCCTTATTACGCGAAACTGCGGAAGCCATTGCGGGTTTCACTATAAAAATCGATATCTCGAGTTGCACCGCGATGCATCAGGCGTGTGATGGCTTCCTGAGCTCATAACGCATATATCTATCATTCCGTATGCTCAGCATCAGCCCATCTCGACCGGAACCGAAAATCTGTAGGGTATTCTTATTACGCGAAACTGCGGAAGCCATTGCGGGTTTCACTATAAAATCGATATCTCGAGTTGCACCGCGATGCATCAGGCGTGTGATGGCTTCCTGAGCTCATAACACATATATCTATCATTCCGTATGCTCAGCATCAGCCCATCTCGACCGGAACCCAAATTCTGTAGGGTATTTCTTATTACGCGAAACTGCGGAAGGCATTTTGGGGTTCACTATAAAATCGATATCTCGAGTTGCACCGCGATGCATCAGGCGTGTGATGGCTTCCTGAGCTCATAACACATATATCTATCATTCCGTATGCTCAGCATCAGCTCATCTCGACCGGAACCGAAAATTCTGTAGGGTATTTCTTATTACGCGAAACTGCGGAAGGCATTTTGGGTTTCACTATAAAATCGATATCTCGAGTTGCACCGCGATGCATCAGGCGTGTGATGGCTTCCTGAGCTCATAACACATATATCTATCATTCCGTATGCTCAGCATCAGCTCATCTCGACCGGAACCGAAAATCTGTAGGGTATTTCATATCACGCGAAACTGCGGAAGCCATTGCGGGTTTCACTATAAAATCGATATCTCGGGATGCACCGCGATGCATCAGGCGTGTGATGGCTTCCTGGGCTCATAACACATACATCTATCATTCCGTATGCTCAGCATCAGCCCATCTCGACCGGAACCGAAAATCTGTAGGGTATTTCATATCACGCGAAACTGCGGAAGCCATTGCGGGTTTCACTATAAAATCGATATCTCGGGATGCACCGCGATGCATCAGGCGTGTGATGGCTTCCTGGGCTCATAACGCATATATCTATCATTCCGTATGCTCAGCATCAGCCCATCTCGACCGGAACCGAAAATCTGTAGGGTATTCCTTATTACGCGAAACTGCGGAAGCCATTGCGGGTTTCAGTATAAAATCGATATCTCGAGTTGCACCGCGATGCATCAGGCGTGTGATGGCTTCCTGAGCTCATAACACATACATCTATCATTCCGTATGCTCAGCATCAGCCCATCTCGACCGGAACCGAAAATCTGTAGGGTATTTCTTATTACGCGAAACTGCGGAAGCCATTGCGGGTTTCACTATAAAATCGATATCTCGGGATGCACCGCGATGCATCAGGCGTGTGATGCCTTCCTGAGCTCATAACACATATATCTATCATTCCCGTATGCTCAGCATCAGCTCATCTCGACCGGAACCGAAAATCTGTAGGGTATTTAATATTACGCGAAACTGCGGAAGCCATTGCGGGTTTCACTATAAAATCGATATCTCGGGATGCACCGCGATGCATCAGGCGTGTGATGGCTTCCTGGGCTCATAACACATATATCTATCATTCCGTATGCTCAGCATCAGCTCATCTCGACCGCAACCGAAAATCTGTAGGGTATTTCTTATTACGCGAAACTGCGGAAGGCATTTTGGGTTTCACTATAAAATCGATATCTCGAGTTGCACCGCGATGCATCAGGCGTGTGATGGCTTCCTGAGCTCATAACACATATATCTATCATTCCGTATGCTCAGCATCAGCCCATCTCGACCGGAACCGAAAATCTGTAGGGTATTCCTTATTACGCGAAACTGCGGAAGCCATTGCGGGTTTCACTATAAAATCGACATCTCGGGATGCACCGCGATGCATCAGGCGTGTGATGGCTTCCTGGGCTCATAACGCATAAATCTATCATTCCGTATGCTCAGCATCAGCCCATCTCGACCGGAACCGAAAATCTGTAGGGTATTCCTTATTACGCGAAACTGCGGAAGCCATTGCGGGTTTCACTATAAAATCGATATCTCGAGTTGCACACCGATGCATCAGGCGTGTGATGGCTTCCTGAGCTCATAACACATACATCTATCATTCCGTATGCTCAGCATCAGCCCATCTCGACCGGGACAGAAAATCTGTAGGGTATTTCTTATTACGCGAAACTGCGGAAGGCATTTTGGGTTTCACTATAAAATCGATATCTCGGGATGCACCGCGATGCATCAGGCGTGTGATGGCTTCCTGGGCTCATAACGCATATATCTATCATTCCGTATGCTCAGCATCAGCCCATCTCGACCGGAACCGAAAATCTGTAGGGTATTTCTTATTACGCGAAACTGCGGAAGCCATTGCGGGTCTCACTATAAAATCGACATCTCGAGTTGCACCGCGATGCATCAGGCGTGTGATGGCTTCCTGAGCTTATAACACATATGTCTATCATTCTTATCGCTCAGCATCAGCTCATCTCGACCGGAACCGAAAATCTGTAGGGTATTTCTTATTACGCGAAACTGCGGAAGGCATTTTGGGTTTCACTATAAAATCGATATCTCGGGATGCACCGCGATGCATCAGGCGTGTGATGGCTTCCTGGGCTCATAACGCATATATCTATCATTCCGTATGCTCAGCATCAGCCCATCTCGACCGGAACCGAAAATCTGTAGGGTATTTCTTA
>LGRX02035428.1:0-15434 GCA_001247695.2 Cymbomonas tetramitiformis
AAGGACGAGAGAAGACCCATCGGGTTCAGGACACAAGGACGAGAGACTGCCCATCGGGTTTAGGACAGTTGCCCATCGGTTTCAGGACACAAGGACGAGAGGCGGCTCACCCGTTGGTAGTTGGAACCATTATAGGCAAAAGTTGTAGAGGCCGGAATTATAAGTTTAGTTGGTGCTGGACGGATATTAAAGAGTTGGAATTGGTGACGGACGGATGGAGAAGAGAAGGAGCTGCTGGGATTTTCGCGATGTTGCGTACAGGATGGAGGCTCGGTGTACTTCATCGCTGCTACCAACACTCCGGGTGATTTGGACGAAGCCGTGCTGCGCCGTCTAGAGCGCCGCTTCTACATCCCCCTTCCAGATGCCGCGGCGAGGTGTGCTGCCCCCTGCTTCTTTTTCTTTGTTTTGCCTGTTTTTGCACGCGCAGATGCCTTGGCCTTCCATGGTGTTGCAGGTGCATGCCCTTCGGTCTGTTTAGGAGGCACCCTTCCCCTTAACCCGGTTGAATCATTTGCCTTGAGTATGCAAAATAGACTCGCATCGGAACTGGGCCACAATCAACTCACACTGCCGTCAATGATCGGTCTCTCGACTTGGCAGGCATAAGATCATGACCGATATGGGAAGCAAAAACACAAACACCGTGACGGATGAGGAATGGTGGAGCATCACCACACTTACTGAGGGCTACTCTGCCGGTAGGCGTGCAACCACGTTGACGATCCCTTTACATACGGGACTGATCATTTCCGCCTGTAAACATGATCACGTATGCCCTTGTATCGTGCAATCGTTGGCGCAGGATCGTTTGAGCATTGAATTTTGCAGCGGGACTGTGTGCAGTTCGACAGCCAAATCTAGAATTGCCAAATTAGACTTCATGTCAACGGTCACGTGTAGAACAGTTGGAGTGGGTAGGGCGCAGCTACGCCAGGGATTTTGTCTGTATCTAGCAGTCGCGTTCATGTCACACCTTCCCGGTTACTTTGTTGCAGGAACATGCCCTTTTGGGGCGCTGATACCGTTTTGGACTGTGATGTGGTGTGGGCCCAGCTGATCTGCGCCAGCTATGCGCCCAGGCAGCGCGCATACCACTTCAGGAGGCGTTCAGTAAGGGCGGGGGCTTTGAGAACATTGAGCTTAGTGAGCTTCGCGCGATTACCATTGAAGACTACATGGAGGCTGTGCGGATTGTGAGGCCGTCTGTAAGCGCGAAAGGTGTAGATGCCATCCGTGCCTGGGGTGATGCACACGCGACTGCCATGTAGGAAAACCATGTTCATGATTGATCAGTATATAACACCTTACAAGAGTGGCTATTATCTAGAGCTGCTGGTAGAAATGCATTAGTTGGCACATTACCGGTATCAACGTGGATTGTGATATGCATCCCTCATTTAATATGTGACCGAGCTCGAAGGCATTGCAATCAATACATAGATGACTTGTGCGCATGTATTATTATCACAGCATAAAGCGCCAGTTGGTCGACACATCCTCACCCACCCGTGTGCATCCCCTCGTCATACATCCCCGAAACCTTGCCACGACGTTTGTCGAATCTCAATGACGCTCCTTTTGAGCCCGTTTTCTCTGTCGTCAGAAAAAAAGCGTCCGAATATTCTGATCCTAGTTACCTTTATGACCTATGGGAGCACCACATGGAAGACACACACTGGGTACCCCACAAAATGCTGTGACAATCTTGACAGATTTATAATTAATTCCCCAATGTAAAACTCGAAGACGACGGTACCCAAGAAATCGAATGAAACGAATGGACTGCGATCAACATTAGTCGTCATCGAAATACAGACCGTTAGATCACGCTTAATTTTCTTCCTGCTCAACTGCGAGAACGGTTTGCACCGATAGTTTAGCCCGTTTAGGTTAAAAAAAGTGCTGCAGTGAGTGACGTTTTAATGCAGATATCCATGATATAACACATGGAACTGCACTTATTATTGTCATATGATACTACTTAACTCACTAGTATGAAGCATCCCGAAGGAATTGCGTCCAATGACGGGATGATCATGTAGCTTGAACCCCGCGGGCGGAGGACATTTTGACGCAAGCGACGCTTCCAACAAACACATCGGAAGCGAACGCGCCCGCCCATATGTTTGCTTCTAAGAGGTCATATGGGTGGATACGGAAAGCGTGCACTATTAGAGCGGGCGGGGAGCGAAATTTATTACACGCGCTTGTTCGAATCTTGCGCGTGCGGGAGGATCTCAACCTCCCGCAAGTGCTATGAACAAGCGCGTGCGACTCCACGCGAGGTGGCCGCCAAGGACAAAGCATATGCACATGCGATTGAACTGATTCACGAATGATGTTCCTAATCCCGTAAGTTTCAGTGCAAAACACTGCAGATCATGCGATTGGCTGCACCTCGGCGGGAGGTGCAACCCGGGAAAATTTGTGCTACCTATAAATAGTTTGTCTGACGAAGTCTCCCCTTCTATAATTATGTTTTTGCCTGTGACATTGCGTGCGCAAGTAGCGCATTGTGTCCTCTCAAGGGCTGCGTGGCGAGGCTTGGAAATCAGCAAAGCCGCTGGTTTTACAGTCAGAGATGGCATCGATCTGTCAACTGGCGTCACAGTATTTTGTGGGGTACCCACACATACGGCACAGAAGACACAGCGTATGGATCGGAGAACGCAAACGGATAATCAGACATTTCAGTGCAAAGAAAGTCCAAGAGCTAACTGGCTCATATTTACAAATCGAAGTATTCTTATCTGAGCCCACCTACTCCCGGAAATCGGATGATTAGTTCACGTGCATTTCCAACCCGGATACGGTATGCTACGATGCAACCAGAATACTTCGACATCGACCTTATTGTCTACTACCTTTTTTACTTATAGAGGACCTGTTGGTTAACACGAATAACTACAAACATGTAAGCTATTTTGAAAGGAGACGCGCGCCAGATATATGCGTCGTAAACGCACAAATCTTGAGGGGTAAGATATTATTTCGGATCTGCGAATTGTTTATTGGTGGGTACAGCATTAGCCAGATCACAGATACGGTAAATCCTAACGTACGGTATTGACCCTTGATAGGCTGTGAACAGACGGTGGCGCAGTTTCGGTCATTGAATTAATGTAATAGACGAGCTTTTCTGAAGAAAAAAAGCCTGTGCCCCCCCACCTTTATTGACTCAAATATGGGCACAAAGATGGTGAGGGGAGGGGACTTGGGACTTGGAGGCGTCTCCCGAAAATCCCCATACTTAAGAGCTCCGCTTAAGTATGGGAGGGAGGAGGGGACTTGGGACTTGGGGGCGCGGACAAGGCGGGGCGGGGAGCTTGGACCCTCTACGAAAAGGGCGGATAGAAGAACTGCAAGAATTAGGTTAAAAAAACTCGTCTATAAAGTATATGTTATGTATCCGTCGGACAAATCATGTATCCCCAGGCGTCCCACTTAGCGCACAGGCAATCTCAGGAATATATATATATATATATAATCGAAGATCGAAGGTTGAGTGACCGTTAAACAAATACCAATCGCTTTGCCACAACTGATCCAGGGGAATCTGGGATAAAGTCCAAGACCGATATGAATGTTAATATCCACTTTCAGTTTGATCACGCGAATGGGCACAAATCTGATTTTGGGCAGAAGCACAGGGAGGAGAAAATATACAAGTTTGAAGTGTACATGTTGATGTACAATACATGACGGAGGCGCAAAGGCGACACAACGGATGGGGCTGGGGACGCGGGCGGATGCAGATAATGATCTTGATCATTGATGGGCGAAAACACACACTCTGACTGTGACTCTCAAGCTTGTATCATAAATACTCGTGTCGGGGTCAAAACAAAATTCACTGAACAGCGCTCTTACACTTTCATGGCGTCCAGTTACATCATTCCCTCTTTAACAACTACGAAACACAACTGCTTACATATGATGCTATTGTTTTCGGCAGGAAATGCATCCCTTTCAGCAAGAGTAGTTCCATAGTAGCACAATCCATTTTACCTGCTTGATCAAAACGAGGAGGCAATAGATCTTGAATTGCAGTCTTTCCCCCCCCAGCCCCCAACAAACTTGTGCAGTTGTGCTCACTCTTCACTTTTCTCAAGATCCTTTGCAACCGATTTGCAGTGCGGAGTGATAGTGTGCTTTTTCGTTCCCAACTGCTTGGCTAGGATCCTGGAGCAGATCCCAATCATCCGCCGCCGCCTTCGGTTTATTGCTTCTTTCGGAGTCATAATTAAACGTGCGCGAATTGACTGGGGTGGTGCAGCAGATGCCATAAGGCGTCGCCCTAAGGGATCTCTCAGCCACTTAAGCCGGTCTGAAGACGGTGCATAAACCCCTCCGAGGCACTTTTTACACTCGTGCTCAATTTCCTTCTGAGATGGGTCTCCTGTTAAAGTCTCTGTGGTCAATGAAACAGGGGATAAAGTTGGTGATGTTGATGGCGCGGAAGTCGCTGTTGGTGTGAAAGTATCTGTTGGTGTGGAGGTTGTGGGCGAGGTTGAAGGAGCGCTTGTGGGACTGGTGGTTGGGGAAGCGGAGGTTGGGCTGGAGGTTGGTGAAGTGGAGGTTGGGGAAGCGGAGGTTGGGGAAGTGGTTGGGAAGCGGAAGTTGGGTTGGTGGTTGGGAAAGCGGAGGTTGGGGAAATGGAGGTTGGGTTGGTGGTTGGGGAAGCAGAGGTTGGAGAAGTGGTTGGGAAGCGGTGGTTGGGAGCGGAGGTTGGGGAGAATGGAGGTTGGGTTGGTGGTTGGGGAAACTGAGGTTGGGTTGGTGGTTGGAGAAGCGGAAGTTGGGGAAGTGGTTGGGGAAGTGGAGGTTGGGGAAACGGAGGTTGGGTTGGTAGTTGGGGAAGCGGAAGTTGGGGAAGTGGTTGGGAAGTGGAGGTTGGGGAAGTGGAGGTTGGGGAAGTGGAAGTTGGGGAAGTGGTTGGGGAAGTGGAGGCTGGATGGGCGGAGGTTGGGGAGGCAGAGGTTGGGGAAGTGGAGGTTGGGGAAGTGGTGATTGGGAAGTGGTTGGGAAGCGGATGTTGGGTTGGTGGAGGTTGGGGAAGTGGTTGGGGAAGCGGAGGTTGGGGAAGTGGTTGGGGAAGCGGAGGTTGGGTTGGTGGAAGTTGGGGAAGTGGTCTGGAGGAGACGGCGTGCTGCGCGACCGTCCTTACCTGCTAACCCATTCTTGCATAAAGTTAGTCCTATTCCAGCCTGTACTGCCACACTTTGGGACCGCAGTTTTGCCAAAATCGTTGAACACTTGGTGTACATACACTATCCGTGCATTTTGCCCGCCGACTCAGACCGTCCACACTCGGTTCCAAAATGTTGGCAACCAGAAATCAACCAAAGAAAGTGAGTCCTATCAGGACCTATCGGGAGATGAAGCCCAGCCGACAGCCAAAGACACCACGAGGTATGCCAAAAGGCTGCAAAAGTCAATCACCAGGCCGGCTGCAAAAGTCAATCGCAAGGCCGGCTGCACGAGCGAGATGCGCTGCCTGCTTGGAAGGCGCAGAAGTTACAACCCTGCGTTTGAGAGTCCGCACAGCACTTCTTCAGCTGCAGGGGCGAAGAGGCCCACCGGATGCGACTGCGGAGGGGTCGTGGTAATAGTAGCGTGGCCCGTTCCAATACTTCACGCCGTCGAGGCTAAGGCGCATCACTACAGAAGACCGCGGCTGCCCGGCAGTGGTCTGCAACATTCGACCCGCGACTTCCGGAGCATCAGGCGCTATAATGTGGTAGTCAACAGGATGCACGGTGCATACTTTCTCGTTGGATCACGAAGCGAGTGGCGGAGGCAGTCGAGGCTTTCAGTCGACGGGCACTAAACAGATATTCACTTTCAGGTCCGACGACATCGAGTCTTCGTGCGCAACAGGCTCGAAATTTCCAAAAAAAGAAAAAAAAGGGAAGACGTCCTTATGGGTGCGGCATATCGCCCTCCCAGGCAGTCTGCTCTCTGCCGCCAGGGTTTGGAACAAAACTCACTGTGCAGAGCACGGCCGGCGCATTATGCTTGGAGTCCGGCAACGCGAAGTAGCTCTGAGCTGGAGTCACCTGCACCATGCCAGTTGGTTACACACCACTCGAATTACCACCTACTTCCATCCACATCGCCTTATTGCACAACGACACCTGTCAGGACCCTCTGCAGCCGACTTCTCGCCTCGTCTTACTTGCACGGTATGATGAAGCCACCTCCTCAAATCAAACGCGCCGCCGGTAAGTTCGGAATCCCAAAAGTTATCGACTGCTATCTGAAGTGCTTTGAGAGGGAGCTCGACCAGACAGGGACACGGACAGTTCGTCGTGTCCAACTAGTTGAGCCCCCAATAGTAAGCCAGAAATGACATCACAACCAGCATCTAATGTCAGAGTGGCGAGAACGGAGTCACGCACGCCTTCCGGAACGCAGGTTAGTTTGAGCAAGCTGCAGGCATCAGCAGAGGAGTACACTAGAGTAACGTGAGCTGTGATGGCAGCGGGTATCTCTGGTCGGGAAAGTACAGCCGCAGCAGGAGCTACGGGCCGCACTGACAGCAGGCCGAGAGAAAAAACACAAGTGTTCGATGGGCCGGAAACGGTAGAAAAGGAACTACCCCGCATTGCTTCCTGTGTTCGACTTGAGAAAATATGATGAGTAGGGCAGTGCGAGGAGGCCTGAGCGACAGTTTCAAGCTGCTCTGCAAGAAGTGTCACTGTACGCGGAGCACGGCCAGTCGCGGAAGTCACGTCCTGCCTTTTTAGAGAACTTGGATTGACGTGCACACCTTGTCTCCAAACGCACAAAAGAAGTCGAAGTGGTCGACTGGAATTTCACTGTTAACTGTGAGCGTCACCTGCGTGAGGAAACGTAGGCACGTGCTTAGTCAGTTGCACACGACTGTGCAGGCCAATCTTGAGTATCACTCCGTAGCGCGCGCCCGAGGTCCAAGGACGACACAAACACGCAACCCAGAATACAGCCTATGGGAGAAAACAAACCTAACGAAGAGGACAATAGAGAACACGCAACGATCCTTGTGACGATCGACTTCCAGGAAAACAGGCCTCTCAGGGTATACACGGAACTGAAGAGCTGCAGCAGGCACGTGTTTTCCCGGGAGTACACCTGCGTCCCGCCGCTCGCTGGGCCTTCTCGAGGCTCGATCGTGAAAGTGATCTTCTTAATTTCGTCTGCAAGCAACAGTCACGAAAAGAAAAGAAAACAGTTAGGTATTGCAGAAAATATTCACAGAGCGGATGTCGAGGAAATCCTACGTGTTCTCCAACCGTGTCTGGGATGAGTAGCTTAAAGTTGCCGTCTCAAGGGGTGAAAATGAAGGTATCCAAGGAGTTACGATATGAGCGGCATGCAGAAATCACGTTGAAAAGTGAGCGACTGCAAAATCTGGGGTGCACTTTACCCACAAATCGGCAGCGATGTTTAGTGCACCTCAGCGATGTACTGGAAAGCAAAAGCAAACGAGGCGAGGCTTTCCAACATGCGAGGTAGACTAAAGAAGCCCAAATGGGAAAGTTATGGAGAACTTCCAGCCTGAAAACTGCTCCCTTCTTGCTCCACTACACCCTGGCGCACGCTGACGTCGCTTCGAAACCGTTCGAGTGTATCCCGACGCTCGACCGCTATTTCCAAGCTCAACAAGGCATTGCGAAGGCAGGGTTTGTAGGGGTTGGCAAGGTATCATTACCCTTGGGAGTTTGTTCAGCTGGCGTTCTGGCGCTCTCCACTTTCAAAACTGCCACCGCCAGAATTGAAACCACCAAGCTGATGAACGATAGCTTCCCCATCTCCCCTGGAACTAATGGTATTGCTCCTATATGTGTTTAGAAACACTTGGACACTGCTGATTCCTGTTTGGAAGATCGCGCAGAGTGAAGCGTCGGAGTGGTTAACAGGAAGAGAACAACTTGCTCGGACAAGTTTAGCTTGCGATGTTGTTTATCAGCTATGCAGTCACGAGCATCAGTTTTGTGTTCTCGCACAAATTACCTGGCTCTGCAGCGCCGAGAAAAAAAACGTCGTCCCATGCGATTGCCAGTGTAAGAGGCATGCTTTACGATTTGAATCCAAAAAGTAGCGACTATAAGAAATTGTCAGCTGGAGAAAGTTGTGATGGCAAGATAGAAGATACTTCGCTTACGAGGGATGCTTCCTTCGGGTAAGGCCCTTATTACAATAAACCCCTCCAGCTCGCCTGCATCCCGTCGCGTTTCGCTGTCGTGTGGATTCACGTAAAAAGAGTAAGCAGTAACAAATAACAAGTATGCTCGCATCGCATGATCGATGATGCGCAGATACGCAGGTGAGGTCAGCTGGACCAACTCATTTTTTTCTTCTGTATATGCCGCCAAAACTTTATAATCGTCAGATTCGCAATTCGAGTATGATCTAACGCACTTGCTACATTTGAGTCCCTCTTCCAGTTTCCAGCTCGATTTACCTGTCTTTTCCCGATTGGTTGCCGTTTTCCGTCTGAGCAATCGAAGGGCTCGATAATCTTCTTTTTTTCTTTTTCTTCTGTCGTTCCAAGCGAAGGCTTCCAACTACCAACAAGAACAACATGATGATACGAACTTGAAGATGAACATCGTCGATCGTGTTCTGTATCGATTTGAAAGTTTGGAACTACGCCAACTAGCCTGCTTTGCAGGGATGCCGCACTCTCAGGACTTTGTCCCCTTTAGAGGACGTGAGGTCATTTGGCCGGTTTCAAAAACATACTTGTAAAGAGTCAAGTCTACACACTCGACACTGCCTGCCCAATTAACCTATGAACATGCTGCTGCGCTGCCCCCTCTGCAGCGCACAACACCTGCCTGTCTAAGCTTACACTAGCGCTTCTCTCAATTTGTGGGACCCGCAGCTCAAGGGATATTGTGGGCCTCTGTACTCGAAGCGAATATTCTGGAACGCGTGTCCTTGCACAGCCCACTTACTTGTCGCTGGAGGGCGGGAAGCACGTGATGGACGATGGAGGGTTGGGAGTGGTGCGTATCAAGCCACTTGGCGTGGGTATGAGCGATCAAGGAGCTCTGCAAGCCTCCAAGGACGTCGAATTCTGCTCGCAGTCCTCCCGACTCGTTGTGGATGGCCGGCAGTTTACCTACCCTTCTCACGTCATCGCGCCCACGATGAACAACCAAGAGATGTATGACGCGTTCATGCCGAACCGTGTGGAAGCCTTCCTGCAGGGTATCAACGTCAACATCATGGCCTACGGTCAGACCGGTAGTGGCAAGACGCACACAATGTTTGGTCCTCCTGGGATCATGGCCCGCGCGGCAGCGCGCGAGTTCGGCGACGAGGTGTGCCCCGACTACGGCATGTTCCCGCGGGGGCTGATCGCAATCTTCGAGGCTGTGGAACTAATGCGGCAATCAGGGGAGGCAGCGGTGCTCACCGCAAGTGCGGTCGAGCTCGCTAACGACGGCAACCGAGACATGCTCTGCCCTTCGCAAGTTGTGCGTGATCCCAAAGAAAAGAAGGTATGGGATTCAGCGCAGCTTGGCGTGGCACTCGACAGGAGCTCGGAGCCGCCGCGGCTCTACGGGATGACAGAGCTGACACTCGATGGGCGCGAGAGCCTAATTCCTGTTTTTGCGGGGATCGCGACACGCAATACGGCAGCGACCAAGATGAATGATGCCTCCTCGCGCTCCCACTGCTTCGTATATTTAACACTACGAGTGTATGATAGCACCGCGGATGCTATCCGAACGTCACGTTTCCAGTTTTGCGACCTGGCAGGCTCGGAGCGACTCGAGGAAGCGCATGGCGAGGCTTGTAACCCTTTCAAAGACGGCGGGGAGGTGATGAACGGTTTTGGGACGAACTTCACGCTAATGATGCTGTCATCGTGTGCACGACAGCTGGTTGAGGCGAGACGCAAGCGCAAGATGAAAAGTTTCTCGTTCCGTACATTTCTGGTCGACCTAGTTATGCTCCTCAAAGAGTCAATGACAGGAACTGCATCGACCGCGTGCTTTGTGTGTCTCTCCCAAGCACCAGCTAACTTGTCGCAATCCAAGTATGCCTTAGATTTTGGGGAGGTTTTTGCTAACCTTTCGATGCGACCTGAAGCTCGGCCGCGAGAGCCGCGTAAGAAGCTTGTGAGAGCGACACGCGAGCTATTGCAAGAGGCAGAGAAGGTGCTCTCCTCTGCGAAAGGTGGCGGTAATTTCAAGATGGTTCGCCAAGCACAGAAGCGCGATTGCGAGCAGCTTCTCGGGATATTCAACCGCTTGACGAACTAGACTTCGTGCAGAAAGCGTTAGTAGTAAAGCGATGTCGCAACGGGATAAGCTTTCTAATGAAGTGACGATGGAGACTTAACCCATGAACGTTAATGTAGCCCTATTCATCTAATTGAGGATACAAAACGTATTTCGTCACATTCACAGTCTAGGCTGCAAAGCCTGGCCTTGAGTCTGACTCTAAAACCGGACTGTGAGTTCAAGTCGGTGCTGCCCAGTCGTTTGTTGACTGTACAGTTGGCTTGCCTTTGCTCAACAAGCCCGACACAGAGTACAAGAAAACTCGTTACGTGCTATGACTCTGAAATGTTTTAGTGCGTTAACCGTCGTGAACAGGCAGCTTCTGTCTTGTTTGTGTTAATTTTGTGATGAACATTGATTTGAACACTGGCGCTGCTTACTTCATCTCCAGTGCATCCAAGATTTCGGCACTTGTAGAGCAACGGTCATATGCAATTTTATTCAGAAACATGTGCGGGAATAAATCGCGATATTTTTTTGGCATGGCGAGTCGTCGTGTTTTCTGTGAAGAAGTGACACTAAATTCACGATTCTTTAACATCTACGGTAGCTGTTATGCAGGTGGCAGTCGCAGCAATTGAGAGCCTTGATGGACCTAACCCTGAGCACCATACGTTATTGGCGCAGATGACTCGCTTTGGGGACCGCCCAGCGCAGCCGTACTTCCAAAGAGGCCGCTTCAATGCGTAAGCGTCCATGGGCCAGCGTTGTTTTCTTGGAGGATTTCGTTGCCTGCGTCCGATCCGCCTCAAGAGCCGACACGTGAGGGAGGTGACAAGGACAAGAACAAGGAATTGCGTAAGCGAATACTCTACGTGGCGCACAAGGATACACAACGAGGGCGGCTGCGGGAGCGGATGTAACCACCGGCGGGGCTCGTGGCGTAGGGGTGTCACGAAACCACATCTAATAATCTGCTAGAATCTGACTATCGGACTATCATAGTATGATCGACTGATATGACAGATCAAGTATGTCACTTGATCTGTCATAATTTGATGGCAGGGTTCAAATCTGATTCCCTTGTCCGATATAGGATACAACTCGGGATAATGAACACGGTATATATATCGGAAACAAAAGAGGTCCCATAAACGGATAGGAAACTAGCTAAGTAGCTAAACCCTACGGAATGACACACTGTGCTGGATCCGTAGCCCCGTAGCTCTTAGGGTTCTATAAATAGTGATGGGATTTTCATTGTTCGAGCTGAGTCAATCCTTGATCCATCGCGGCGAAAATGCTCCGCGATGGGAATTGAACCCAGGACCTCTCGCTTGCTAGTGCGATTGCTCTACCAACTGAGCTACGCGAAGCCAATCGTGGTGACTTCGGCGCGCATTCAGTGGTACGACTCGTTCCGTTTCCGATATTATGACACTTCGCGATTCGGCATCTTCGATGACATACCAACATCTGATGACTGCTCGCGATCTCTAACATATCTCCCACCTTTGAAAATCAGATCGTCACCTGACGATTCGTGTTCCAGTTCGTATCACAAGTTCGGTCGATGTGATGACGTGGCAGCTTACTATGAGCCGAATTGCAGTTTTTGGGGTGCAGCCCATCGCACCGATGGTGCCTGGCAATTCGGAGGGATGCCGCCCAACTTCGCCACGTCATCAGCGCAGGGTCACATCGTGCCTATATTGCCGTTACATCAGACACCGAATCTGTGAGCCGTTACGAGAATACCAATCTTAGGGTTCTATAAATAGTGATGGATTTTCACTGTTCGAGCTGAGTCAATCCTTGATCCATCGCGGCGAAAATGCTCCGCGATGGGAATTGAACCCAGGACCTCTCGCTTGCTAGTGCGATTGCTCTACCAACTGAGCTACGCGAAGCCAATGGTGACTTCGGCGCGCATTCAGTGGTACTCGTTCCGTTTCCGATATGATGACACTTCGCGATTCGGCATCTTCGATGACATACCAACATCTGATGACTGCTCGCGATCTCTAACATATCTCCCACCTTTAAAAATCAGATCGTCACCTGACGATTCGTGTTCCAGTTCGTATCACAAGTTCGGTCGATGTGATGACGTGGTAGCTTACTATGAGCCGAATTGCAGTTTTTGGGGTGCAACCCATCGCACCGATGGTGCCTGGCAATTCGGAGGGATGCCGCCCAACTTCGCCACGTCATCAGCGCAGGGTCACATCGTGCCTATATTGCCGTTACATCAGACACCGAATCTGTGAGCCGTTACGAGAATACCAATCTTAGGGTTCTATAAATAGTGATGGATTTTCACTGTTCGAGCTGAGTCAATCCTTGATCCATCGCGGCGAAAATGCTCCGCGATGGGAATTGAACCCAGGACCTCTCGCTTGCTAGTGCGATTGCTCTACCAACTGAGCTACGCGAAGCCAATGGTGACTTCGGCGCGCATTCAGTGGTACTCGTTCCGTTTCCGATATGATGACACTTCGCGATTCGGCATCTTCGATGACATACCAACATCTGATGACTGCTCGCGATCTCTAACATATCTCCCACCTTTAAAAATCAGATCGTCACCTGACGATTCGTGTTCCAGTTCGTATCACAAGTTCGGTCGATGTGATGACGTGGCAGCTTACTATGAGCCGAATTGCAGTTTTTGGGGTGCAACCCATCGCACCGATGGTGCCTGGCAATTCGGAGGGATGCCGCCCAACTTCGCCACGTCATCAGCGCAGGGTCACATCGTGCCTATATTGCCGTTACATCAGACACCGAATCTGTGAGCCGTTACGAGAATACCAATCTTAGGGTTCTATAAATAGTGATGGATTTTCACTGTTCGAGCTGAGTCAATCCTTGATCCATCGCGGCGAAAATGCTCCGCGATGGGAATTGAACCCAGGACCTCTCGCTTGCTAGTGCGATTGCTCTACCAACTGAGCTACGCGAAGCCAATGGTGACTTCGGCGCGCATTCAGTGGTACTCGTTCCGTTTCCGATATGATGACACTTCGCGATTCGGCATCTTCGATGACATACCAACATCTGATGACTGCTCGCGATCTCTAACATATCTCCCACCTTTAAAAATCAGATCGTCACCTGACGATTCGTGTTCCAGTTCGTATCACAAGTTCGGTCGATGTGATGACGTGGCAGCTTACTATGAGCCGAATTGCAGTTTTTGGGGTGCAACCCATCGCACCGATGGTGCCTGGCAATTCGGAGGGATGCCGCCCAACTTCGCCACGTCATCAGCGCAGGGTCACATCGTGCCTATATTGCCGTTACATCAGACACCGAATCTGTGAGCCGTTACGAGAATACCAATCTTAGGGTTCTATAAATAGTGATGGATTTTCACTGTTCGAGCTGAGTCAATCCTTGATCCATCGCGGCGAAAATGCTCCGCGATGGGAATTGAACCCAGGACCTCTCGCTTGCTAGTGCGATTGCTCTACCAACTGAGCTACGCGAAGCCAATGGTGACTTCGGCGCGCATTCAGTGGTACTCGTTCCGTTTCCGATATGATGACACTTCGCGATTCGGCATCTTCGATGACATACCAACATCTGATGACTGCTCGCGATCTCTAACATATCTCCCACCTTTAAAAATCAGATCGTCACCTGACGATTCGTGTTCCAGTTCGTATCACAAGTTCGGTCGATGTGATGACGTGGTAGCTTACTATGAGCCGAATTGCAGTTTTTGGGGTGCAACCCATCGCACCGATGGTGCCTGGCAATTCGGAGGGATGCCGCCCAACTTCGCCACGTCATCAGCGCAGGGTCACATCGTGCCTATATTGCCGTTACATCAGACACCGAATCTGTGAGCCGTTACGAGAATACCAATCTTAGGGTTCTATAAATAGTGATGGATTTTCACTGTTCGAGCTGAGTCAATCCTTGATCCATCGCGGCGAAAATGCTCCGCGATGGGAATTGAACCCAGGACCTCTCGCTTGCTAGTGCGATTGCTCTACCAACTGAGCTACGCGAAGCCAATCGTGGTGACTTCGGCGCGCATTCAGTGGTACGACTCGTTCCGTTTCCGATATTATGACACTTCGCGATTCGGCATCTTCGATGACATACCAACATCTGATGACTGCTCGCGATCTCTAACATATCTCCCACCTTTGAAAATCAGATCGTCACCTGACGATTCGTGTTCCAGTTCGTATCACAAGTTCGGTCGATGTGATGACGTGGCAGCTTACTATGAGCCGAATTGCAGTTTTTGGGGTGCAGCCCATCGCACCGATGGTGCCTGGCAATTCGGAGGGATGCCGCCCAACTTCGCCACGTCATCAGCGCAGGGTCACATCGTGCCTATATTGCCGTTACATCAGACACCGAATCTGTGAGCCGTTACGAGAATACCAATCTTAGGGTTCTATAAATAGTGATGGATTTTCACTGTTCGAGCTGAGTCAATCCTTGATCCATCGCGGCGAAAATGCTCCGCGATGGGAATTGAACCCAGGACCTCTCGCTTGCTAGTGCGATTGCTCTACCAACTGAGCTACGCGAAGCCAATGGTGACTTCGGCGCGCATTCAGTGGTACTCGTTCCGTTTCCGATATGATGACACTTCGCGATTCGGCATCTTCGATGACATACCAACATCTGATGACTGCTCGCGATCTCTAACATATCTCCCACCTTTAAAAATCAGATCGTCACCTGACGATTCGTGTTCCAGTTCGTATCACAAGTTCGGTCGATGTGATGACGTGGTAGCTTACTATGAGCCGAATTGCAGTTTTTGGGGTGCAACCCATCGCACCGATGGTGCCTGGCAATTCGGAGGGATGCCGCCCAACTTC
Organism: Cymbomonas tetramitiformis; assembly: GCA_001247695.2. NCBI lineage: Eukaryota > Viridiplantae > Chlorophyta > Pyramimonadophyceae > Pyramimonadales > Pyramimonadaceae > Cymbomonas > Cymbomonas tetramitiformis. The sequence goes on from LGRX02035428.1 coordinate 15,074, forward strand.
GCCACGTCATCAGCGCAGGGTCACATCGTGCCTATATTGCCGTTACATCAGACACCGAATCTGTGAGCCGTTACGAGAATACCAATCTTAGGGTTCTATAAATAGTGATGGATTTTCACTGTTCGAGCTGAGTCAATCCTTGATCCATCGCGGCGAAAATGCTCCGCGATGGGAATTGAACCCAGGACCTCTCGCTTGCTAGTGCGATTGCTCTACCAACTGAGCTACGCGAAGCCAATGGTGACTTCGGCGCGCATTCAGTGGTACTCGTTCCGTTTCCGATATGATGACACTTCGCGATTCGGCATCTTCGATGACATACCAACATCTGATGACTGCTCGCGATCTCTAACATATCTCC
>LGRX02035429.1:0-30472 GCA_001247695.2 Cymbomonas tetramitiformis
ATAATGAGGTGTGGGGTTGGGGAGACTGGGCAACGACCTGTGAGAGATAATGAGGTGTGGGTTTGGGGAGACGGGGCAATGACTTGTGCGAGGCTTTGAGTAGGCAGAGCCGTTTGCGTGCGGAACTGAAATTGCTTTGAGATGAGCTTGGTTTGAGATGTGTGTTTGTGTGCTTATCACGGCCCCGCCCTGCTCTTGATTTGCTTCTCACATCCCCTGGGATGATGGTGGGCTGGCTTTTGTTGGCCGATCTCATGCCATCCAGTGTATGCGAGATGATTCACGGCCGGCCTTGTGTGCTCCGACTATTCTCTCTCATTCTCACCCCTGTGCACTAGTCTGAAAGCTGAGTGAACTGTCAAATGACAGACACCCGGAGTAAAGACCGGAGCATACCCCTCTTCACACCCGCAACCCAAGCAACCACCATCCATATGCCCCTCCCGCAAGAGCAAGGTCGAGTCCGCGCCCAAGGTATCAGGTGCAGGTGCGCAGTTCTATTGGCCTAGAGTTCTCGAATCCTGCTAAGCTCTCCTTGGCTAACGTTTTACTAAACAAGGAAGGGCCGCAGGAAGGTCCCGTTGGCAGTCAAGCTGTGGCATGGGTCTGTGTCCAGGTATCTTGCGGTTCGGTAACTCTCCTTTGCTCTCTCCCGTTCTCTTCGCATTCACCCCCTCCTCTCCCACCAGTCTCTCCCATGGCTCTCTCCCCCTTCTTGAATGATGCTCCCGACTACATTCCCTGTGCGGCCCGTGCGAGCGAGGCACAAAACGCCCACCCGGATCGGGTAGATTCCATAAGTATGATGACTTGCTGAGAAGCTCTTGATTTGCTTCTCACATCCACTGGGATGATGGTGGGCTGGCTTTTGTTGTCCGATTGCATGCCGTTCAGTGTATGTGCTTATCCTTGGACCGACTCCTTTGGCACGCCGTAGCAGAAGACCGGCTTCACTATGTACCCACGCCGGGGATCAAAGGATTCAGCGCACACTTCGGGACACTCATCCGGATTCTCCGGAGCTCACTAGTGAACAATGGGACCCCCTAAGCCTCGCTGAGCCACCCGAGCCCCTCTGCATCTGCACCGCCAGCGCACTGCCGCCTTGTGCCTGAAGCCGGTTCATCCCTGCCCCCCGAGCTGCGCGAGCCATATCTCCACCACCAAGCCCACGCGCAAGACCACCCCTCTGCTCCCTGAGCCTCACTGGGCCACCTGAGCCCCTCTGCGGCTGTCCTGCCGGCGCACTGCTGCTGTGTCTCTGGAGCCGGCTCACCTCCGCCAATCGAGCCACCCCTCCACCACCAAGCCCACATCCCACATCACCCCGCTGCCCCCTACAGCCTGGTCTCAAGAGAGCTTGCCCACCCACGCCACGGCCAGAATGCCCAAGCGCTGTCCCAAGGGGCTGAGAATGATAAACTGGGTTGCCCTCATCCAAACTAGCGCATCCGCCACCGACTTGCGCCTGTAGCCCTCTACCCCCAGCACCGTGTGTGTATGCTTATCCTTGCGAATCCTTTGGCACCCCGAAGCCACAGGAGACTGCACTATGTACCCACGCCGGGGATCAAAGGATTCAGCACACACTTCGGGACACTCATCCGGATTCTCCGGAGCTCACTAGTGAACAATGGGACCCCCTAAGCCTCGCTGAGCCACCCGAGCCCCTCTGCATCTGCACCGCCAGCGCACTGCCGCCTTGTGCCTGAAGCCGGTTCATCCCTGCCCCCCGAGCTGCGCGAGCCATATCTCCACCACCAAGCCCACGCGCAAGACCACCCCTCTGCTCCCTGAGCCTCACTGGGCCACCTGAGCCCCTCTGCGACTGTCCTGCCGGCGCACTGCTGCTGTGTCTCTGGAGACGGCTAACCTCCGCCACTCGAGCCACCCCTCCACCACCAAGCCCACATCCCACATCACCCCGCTGCCCCCTACAGCCTGGTCTCAAGAGAGCTTGCCCACCCACGCCACGGCCAGAATGCCCAAGCGCTGTCCCAAGGGGCTGAGAATGATAAACTGGGTTGCCCTCATCCAAACTAGCGCATCCGCCACCGACTTGCGCCTGTAGCCCTCTACCCCCAGCACCGTGTGTGTATGCTTATCCTTGCGAATCCTTTGGCACCCCGAAGCCACAGGAGACTGCACTATGTACCCACGCCGGGGATCAAAGGATTCAGCACACACTTCGGGACACTCATCCGGATTCTCCGGAGCTCACTAGTGAACAATGGGACCCCCTAAGCCTCGCTGAGCCACCCGAGCCTCTCTGCATCTGCACCGCCAGCGCACTGCCGCCTTGTGCCTGAAGCCGGTTCATCCCTGCCCCCCGAGCTGCGCGAGCCATATCTCCACCACCAAGCCCACGCGCAAGACCACTCCTCTGCTCCCTGAGCCTCACTGGGCCACCTGAGCCCCTCTGCGGCTGTCCTGCCGGCGCACTGCTGCTGTGTCTCTGGAGCCGGCTCACCTCCGCCAATCGAGCCACCCCTCCACCACCAAGCCCACATCCCACATCACCCCGCTGCCCCCTACAGCCTGGTCTCAAGAGAGCTTGCCCACCCACGCCACGGTCAGAATGCCCAAGCGCTGTCCCAAGGGGCTGAGAATGAATGATAAACTGGGTTGCCCTCATCCAAACTTGCGCATCCGCCATCGACTTGCGCTTGTAGCCCTCTACCCCCAGCACCAACTCCCCGTGACTAGAGCCCTTGCGCTGATTGCCTTGCGAGGTGGCCGCGAACTTGAGCTATGCGCTCCACACTTGCGCTGTAACTGTCACGCCGCACTGTTCCTACTTGGGGTCCCATCCCCACAGTTGCCTGTGTGTCCCAAGCCCTCCCGGTGGCCGATAGTTCACCATCCGGTTGTCGCCTTCCCGACAGCTGCTCACTGTTAGTTCCGGCACGGCCAGCAACCTCGCCCCGTGGGCACAGAAGCTGATGAGATGCCGTATGCTGCCGTGCAACCTGTTGTAAGTGGTCATCGCTGCCGGGATGGGCCCCCGGGCTCTGAGGGGCCCGGCGTGTGTCAACTCCACCCGCGAGCCTCCCCACATCTCCCACGTCACCCTCACCAGTTGCCCCCATGCCATCAACCCCCCAAGAAGGCCGGCCACCCGCCTGCTCGCCCCCATCAAGAATAGGCATACAAGGATAAGCATACATGTTTGTTTTTTCCTATACCCTGGCTCTCTCCCCCTTCCCTTAACCGGGTGTGTGCGTTGGAAAAATCCGCAGGGCGCAGTCAGCACAGTCTCTGTGGACACAGCAGATGACGTGGCACCCATCATCACTCTTTTTGAAGGTCATGGGTTCAAGAGGTACAAACGTGGAGCCGATATCGACCTGACCTACGCCTCAGCTTATGACGCTTATGATGGGGACCTCAGTTCTTCGCTGCGCTTCAGCGGAGCGCTCAGCAGTTCCAGGGATGTGTCATCGGTGAAGATCAGCGTCAAGGACACCGCTGGGAATGCCGCAGTGGCTTACGCAGTATGCAACTGCCTCACCTGCTATCCAAAGAAGAGCATCTCGGGTGATGTCAGTGATCGGCAAAATATGATGTACACCGTTGAGTCAAAGGACCAAGCTCATGCAGAACCAGGGTATTCAACGACGGAGCTGGAAGATGGCCGCTTGTTAGTGGTCAACTCGAAATTGGCCGGAGAATATCTAAAGAAATACCAAAAAAGTGACAGACAGGATGACTGCTACTGCAAATGCAAAGTGGCTACAGGCTTGCCTGTAGAGTAATTTGGGAGAGTGCCTGGCATATGGAAAGTTGCGTTCCCCGAAATCAAAAGAAAATGAAAAAACCGCGCGCTTTGGGAATCAGGCCAAAATCAGGGAAGGTTAGTCTGCCGAAATGGTGCCAGAGCATGTATGCAAACCGTGATTTTTCTTCATGACTTCATTCGGGGGATTTGAGGGATGCAAGACATCGCCTAGATGTCAGGTATCCAGGCGGATAAGGAAAATATTGTGCAACAGATTGAAACGTGATGCCATTGGACAAACTTGCACAGATGAAGCCAACAAATTATGAGGTTTGACTACCATACTATTCTTAGGATTCACAGAAAAGAAATAAGAAAAAGAATAAAACTGAACTGCTAGAACCCTGCAATGAAGCTACTTTCTCATTCTTTTATTCTAACAGTTCGATCCTATATGATATAGTGAATACAGCATTGAGTTACATATCAGCATCTGTAGGTAACAAATTAATCGATATAACACGTCCAGCTGGTGCAGGATTCTAGGTTCCCGCAGAGATTCCTAGGCCCAAGAGAGACACCTACCAACAGCTGCTGTGTGAGATGTGGAAGCCAGACGGAACCCTGCCATATCCACCTGTAAGATTCACGGGAGAGAAAGGACTCTGACTGCGGAAGCAAGGCCACTCGATGCGTTGTGTTGGTCCACATAGGATCCTCCGTTCATCAGAACACAATGATGCCCTCGTCTGCGATAGGTTAGATACCGATGCAATACAAAAACCGAAGAGCTGTCCTCCTTATGAGTTATCTTTCTCCGCAGCGAAGTAGATGCATGTTCTAGAGGTGTTTTCACTGGTGTGGGGTTTTTTCCGTTTCTCCCCCGTAAGGGTACCAACGGAGTCCCCCGTATAAACGTCTGCTGCACTGCCGCTAAAAGTTCGTGCACAACCTACGCACAATTGCGCGTTTCTTTCTGTCAACGGGTCAGGTAAAGGGGTACTAGAATCTTCGCTCTGTATTGTAGCTTATTCCTCGAGTATGGCGGGCCACTCGGATACCCCACACCTTCCTGCTTTAACCTTTTACGTATTTGTGGCGTATTCCTCACAAACGGGCATATACGGTTTGGTTGCTATGACTCATACGGTGACCGGCATATAGACATGCATACGGTACTATTTCACACAGGCACGAAAGTGAGCTTACGCCAGCAGTAAGATGCTATTGAGTACTTTTTTTCGTACAGTACTGTGCCGTACTCTTTTTCTTGGGTTTCAAGTAAACATTACCGCGAAGTGACCAAATAAAAAGCGGTAACAAACGAGTACCAAATAAAAATACAGCTAGTACCCTTGAGGGATACATTCCGCAATTCGCGTTGTCGTTGAACCATATGTTTGCCCCACCACGTCACGGGTTGAGCAATGTAGCAGGCTTCCACAGAGGGGAATTCTTATGATTTCATAGCAATATTGTATGCTCCACAAGTTGTAAGCTAGCATACCATATCGAAGAGATTATGCCTTGCTATAGCTATAGCTGCCGGCAAATCCAGAACAATGACAAATCTAGTATGATATCAGAGTACACATTCAGACTGCCCTCACCAGCCGACTAAGAATAGCGTATATATCTTAATTACTGCTAATGATTAAAATCAAAATCTCATGCTGAAGACAGCGTGAAGGTATTCTAATAACAACTTCTCGCCCCGATCCCTCCAGTTGCCCTTTGAGCGCGAGGTGTGCTCTTAGGATCCATAAGTGCATTACATCCTGGTTTCCCAACACAGCAATAGCTTGGACAAGCTGTGTTGTTCCTTCGATTCTTTGACTGTCTCGTTTTAGCTGACTTGTTACACCTTTTGTGACCGGGCTGCACCAAACTCCTTCGGGGAACTAAGTTTGTCAGCTTTTCCATTCCGCTTTCGTTTAACCTTTGTGCTTTTATCTGAACCAGCCACAGAGCCTTCTCTCCTGACAAAATCATCAAATGTTGCAGCACCCTCAGTTTCTACACCAGCAAAAGCCTGGGCTACCTCTTTTGTTTTTTGGATCCCTTTCTGCACCTTTGGCTTTTTCTGTGTGGTCTTGTCTGTGGGCTCCATAGACGCAGGAGCGGCTTGCTCTCGGCCACTCATAACTCTTTCGCTGTGTATTGGAGGCAGAGACAAGGGCTCCGCCTCCCTCTCAGACGTCGCCTCCATAGCTTCCTGTCCAAAGCCAGGACAGTGAGAGTTGCATTCAAGACGATACAAAACACACCATTTGAAGGTCAGAAACAAATCGGACATAGCAGAATGGTGTGCTGTACGCACAAGCACGTCTGGTGTTCAGTACGCTAGAGGACGCCGTCAGGAAAGAGTTCCACTCATGTTTTAAAGAATAAGTCCACTCGTGTTTAAAAGTAAAACAGCCAGTGCAGGGAAATGCTAATGAGGGTGTAGCCTATAGATATGGAGCCTCACCTGATATTCCGTAGTGCTCTCATTATTGGGTTCCACCAAGGAAGGTAGAAAGCTCACGCTCGTGCCCGACTTTGAAAGAGCAGGATTTCGCTCCATCTCCTCTTCAGGAAGCGCCGGCTTGGCCTTTCTGTACAAACGGTGCGCCCAAATTTTCACCCACGCTACATATTTAAGCTGCGCAATGGGGCATGAAACTATTTGACGGCTCACAACCACCAAAAATGACAGAATAACAATTTTAGCGATTCAGAGCGGCCGAACAGAATGATTTTCGCCGTTGAGAACACTTGCAGTTTTCATTTTGGTTTTCCGTCGCGAAGCGGAAAGGGCTGGCAGTCCTGCTTTGACTTGATGCATACGAACCATCTGCATGATATTATGATATTATTAAGCACGCATATGGGTCATATGTTATTCCCAAGACTGTTAGTAACATTGGGGTACCAACCATCTCGGCATCAAGTAAGCCCTTCTCAACATTTTGAGATGCCCGGGAGCTTGGCGCTTTGCGCAAAGTTTCAACTTCTCAAGTAAAACGGATTTTCAACGGATTTTCGTATGTATCTTTAGATAGGCGTTGAGCTAGGTAAAAAGGGGAACAGAATATTGATGCTGACGCTCTTGCGCATCCGTTGCGGACATCCGATATACCCCCGCTAGTGCGGGAGTATAGCGGATGCTCGATTGAGCGCTCCAAGGTGTGAGGCAACAAAATGAGGGTCGTTTTCAAGATTTGTATCTCGTGAAGATGCTGGACACCGTTGGAAGCAAGTTGAAGTATCAGTGTGCTTCCTAAGTGGCATACCAACACATGTAAACTTATAGCGCTTCGAAAAAATGAATTAGCGAATTTAGGTTAAGCATACAGTGCATCGAAAACCCTGAATTTTTCATCAGAATCGGTCAATGCGATTTCGTGGGTGTTTTTTTCGGCGCATCGTTTGTACGCACCCGGCAAACAACAACACTGAGAATGGGTGAGCGGACACTGTGTCAGAAGCTCCCTTGCAAGCAGGACCAACACTTTCTGGGAGTTTGATAAAGAAGCATAGAAGGGGGCTCGGGCAGAGGCGAAGCACAGGAGGGGTACCTTGGTCGGCGCTTTTTGGGGCTTTCGCTGAGCGCCACGTCGACGCTCGAGGAGACCAAGGGAAGCTCAGTTGGCAGTCCTTGCATATGCGTTAATAGCTTCCCCATAACGTGATCTAGGCGGCGCTGATGCCGGTGCAGTTTGCCTCGAATAGGTTCGAGGATCTCAAGCCGACTCCTCGTACTCTCTGACAGCCCTTTCGTCCTGCGGCGATATTCTTCTATTCAAGCGCATTCGCAAAAATGCAATCAACTGAACAGCCACATAATAAGCTCACCGACACCGGACACAAGGGTGGATGACAAAAGTGGAAAGGCGGGTTGCTCCTCTGTGGCGGGTCAGTGGCTAAAGAGCTAGATGAACGCGGAAAGCCTCACCTGAGCGGCCGGGGTTGCCGTATCTGCTGCGCTGCATCCTTCGGCCAGAGGGCCTTGGGCGCTTGAGAAAGGGCTAAATGCGGCTCGACATCCAACAACTTGTGAATACCGTCCCCTGCAGTACCACTTCCTTTTGCGTAAGACCTCTCTCGGCGGCGAAGAGAGGGTGCATCGCTTCTCACCATCGCCGCAGCTTCGCCCTGGCACTCTACTCAAGAAAAAATGTGTTCGCCAGGCCAACGGTCAGGCCGTGAAGGTCAGCACTGCTGCAAAGGCTAGCCCTGTTCCACATACATCATAAGAAGTGACTTTCATTGGGTGGGAAAGTTGGCTTGCCCTCTGATGAATACACGACTGAAAGTGACCTCATATGAGACACGTGCAGGCTAGGCTATCCCTCCGTGAAGTCACTGTGTCAAGAAGGAGGGAGGAGGGAGGAGCAGGAAGGTGGAGTAGGAGGAAGGAGGGCGGAGGGAGGAGCAGGAGGGAGGAGGGGAAGCAGGAGGGAGGAGGGAGGAGGGTGGAGGAGGAGGAAGGAGGAAGGAGCAGAGGAGGAAGGAGGAGAAGGGAGGGGGAACGGGAAAGGAGGGAGGAGGGAGGAGGAAGAGGGAGAAGGCAGGTGGTCACCCGGCGCGTGTAACCGGCAGAGCGAGCTTTGCGCCGGCACGTGCTTTCTCACGGCGACTCGACAGTTCGGCACCGAGTTTAGGGTGTTCGTCATGGTGAATGCACAGTCGGGGCAGCGCCAGCCGTGCCCATGCGTCCTCTGCGGCCGTCCGAGCTTGGGGTTGAGCCCAACACACTCAAAATGGAAAAAATCGTAACAGTCTATGCATGCGATCATTTCACCGAAGGGCATGCGGCCGCAGATACACACGGCATTCTCCGAACGGAACTTCTTCACCAGCACGCGCGACTTGCCACCGCGCACAACCGCTTGAATCTGGACCGCAGCCTCCTGATGCTGCTTCTGGAGTCTCCTCTTGCCCAGCTCTTGCTGAGACATTCTGTACACCGCCCCCTTCCACAACTCCTCAGGGAAAGCAGACGTGGTGTTTGTAGCAGCTCGACTTACCCACCACCGTGTTCTCACGCAGCATGAGCTTCGTTGCAAGCTCATGCCCACCGCACTCGCGCAGCTTGGGCCTCGGTGCGAATGAGATCGTCTTCCACGCAATCTTTTTGAAACTTGCAACGGTCGAAAGACGTGTTTACCTCCCTACAACGGAAGGAGAATGAGAGAACAAACACCTTCGACGCTGATGTGCAGCAATGGTGGTTACCGCCTTCTCTTGCCGAAGTTGCCGAAATGTTGTCCGAGCCTGACATTCACTACTAACTGTCAGCTGAGATCACGGACGGCCAGCAGCGGCAGTTCGCAAACACTGTAAACACTCACCTGGTATCCGCGGAAGTGACTCTGCAGAGTCAAGTAAGCGTGCTGGTGTCGACGAGCGTCTAAACGACCTTGACGACCGCGCACCACTTTCTGCGCACCACGGTTCTCATCCTTCAGTCCTGCTGCGCTGTGAGGCAACAACAGCGGAGGCTGCTAAAGATGAGGCTCGGCTATCGTGTTGGGAAGGCGAGAGCAACCTCAGTGAACTGCCAGAGGCAGTCCTGGATGCATGCGCAAACGCGCAGCCCCAAGTCCGAGCGCGCACGACAAGCTCCCAAAGGCTGTTTCATGTCCATTTGTGTGACCCGACAAACAGGAAAAGAAAAATAAGTTCTTCGCACTTCGAGGAAACGGTCACCCTCAACGGGTTTGATGCGTGGCCAAAACTTGCCTGTATCCTGAGCGCTGCGACTTCGGGAGCAATGATTCCATCCTCTGTAAGCGCCGGCCATGTAAGCAACAAGTTGAAAGGGTCTTCCCCAGTCTCCTCGCCAATAACTTCAGCAAGACGGTTGTCAACCTGCCGGTACGTGCACAGGGACCTTTCTGAGGGACACTTTATGTACCCGGCGCTTCAATTGGTACCCCTCTAACTAATACACAGGCGATTCGGGAATAAGCGCATGCGACAACGACTTTGCGCGGCGACGTTGGTGCATTGTTTTTCCCCGGTCTGTTCCTCTCCATCCAGCTCCCAAGATGATGACTCTTGCATACAAAATCGGAATTATCCGGGCAGTTCGCAAGAGGGAACTACCTCTGTACACATTGCTTTTGTTTCTTCAACCTGTATCCAAATGGAACTCTCAGGCACCAAGTTATCGTACTGTGCAAAGTATTGCGAGCCTTCATTTTCCGCCTGAAGCTGCAGTTGTCGGAGCTCATCTCGAAACACGTCCCCTGCTTCTGGCTTGAGTGGCGTGCTGCAGCAAGAGCACGGACCGAAAAAAACCCAAATAAGCGGGGGATACGAGGAGTACAAGAAAGCACACGACAGCAGGACAATGTTTCCTGCAGCTCAAGACTACTTCAGTGTGTAGGTAGCGCACCGCGGTTGGGTACCAGTCGCGCTAAAACATCCCTCAGCAGAGCCGGAAGAGTTCCGTTCAATTTCTTGTTGAGGGACGTTTAAAATTGCTCCGGAATCAGAGCAATCATTAGCACGGTCATGACACGACGATAACTCAGAACCCTCGAAGTCATCGGAGTATCCACCCATCGAATCTAACACTTCAGCACCCGACTCGAGGAACACTGGGTCGTGGCTTTGCGCAGCAGCATCGACGACGTTCCGCTCCTCAGGCTCGTTCTCAGAAGACGCTTCTTCTGTCACAGCGCTTCCTAAAGAGTCCATGCTATTTTCCAACTCATTCGGCTCTTCCTCGGTAATGGCTTCCATTTTTATTGCGCTTAATATGACTTGGACAGAGTGCTAAGTTTCGCAAAAAATGAGCTTGGTCTTGATGTCGTTTTCCCAAAGATGCTCTAAGTCATATCCAGAATCACGGCAGCAAGCAAACACTTCACGGCATTCATTCCAGACCCGCTGTTTCACATGGAAGAAACCGACAGCAGAAATTACGGTGGAGGCGAACGACTTCTGGCATGAGCTCACGGGTATCCGAACATGGCGAATCTCAAACCAAAATACCCTGTTTTTTCAAATGCTAAAATATTATATTTCTAAGAGATGTTGCATCATTAAAAAAGCTGGTGCACAAACATTTAATAGAGTTCTACGACGCTCATCAGATCACGCGCTTGGCTGGCTATCCTATGCGCTTTGGCTGGACAGAGCTCGGCTGGACATCTGTAGAGGCAGAACCTTCAGGTTCCTCGAACCTGTGACTGTTAGGGCGTGGTTTTTTCTTTTTTCTTTTTCTTTTTCCTTGTGGAGAGTGACTCTGACTGTTGCTGTTGTGTCACTGCTCAATTCTGAACACCGCGCGTCTGCCACCCCATGCCATGCCATAACGTCGGGGTGGCGTCGCGTCGCGGCACACGTATGCGAATGCATTGGCGAACTCGGAACTGGCGCTGGCGATGCGATGTGGCGAACTGGCGATGTCATCGTTATCGTTTGGCCGTCGTCAGATCGAAGTTTCGTTGGTGTCGCCCGTTGGGATTCGAGTTTGATCAGCATCAGGTATTTAATTTTAATTTAATTTTAATTTAATTCTTGTTTGCCCGGGTTCGTCCTTAATAAGAGCAGGGGTTTAACAACCAAGTATGTTGTGGTCACGCGTTCCACACGACAGTTGCTGCCTCACTATTTAAAACAACAGAGGAAATTTACATAAAAAAGTTCCATCAATTCTCGTGTTCAGACAGAGGTTGAACTGCGGCATCTGAAACTGTGCTGTAATTCTGATTTTCGGTGCCGTAAACAGCAATAGTTTCACCGCTGTATTGCAGCTCAGATAACGAACGGGCCTCCTATACTTGAAATTGTACAACATGCCTTCGTCGACTCCAATCAATAGTCCGTCTTTCATAGAGTCGCCAACGCAGTCGAAATGGAATGTCAGGGTGCGCGCCCGCAACGATATTTTTTGTTTTGGGCGTTGAATGATTTTATTTTCGAGCGTGTCGTCACTCGACCATTAATTTATTTATTTGTGGGGGGTGGGGAGGAAAGAGCAGTTGGAGTCAGACTCGAAAGGATATCTGCCTAATAGCGAATATATGAACAAGGCTCCACTGACCAAATGTGTTCAAGAGGTAGGTTGACGTCTCTATTGTTAACTATCCAAACAGGTGAACGTGGTTTCTTAGGGCTCTAAGCTCGCTTTCGGTATGAACCATCTGCGACATGGACTTCGAAACGAGAGAAAAAATAACAACAAACTGCGGTTTCAAAGGCATATTCAAACCATTTGGTTATAGTCGGAAGGCCTGGCCCTTTTACCATGCCCCTCTTGCAGGGTGAGGGCAGATTTCGTTCACCGCAGGAGACGAAGAATATTTTTGGCAATATAACTGACACTGTGTATGTGAGCACTATGTAGGATCCGAGAGGCAACTTCGAACAAGGACAGCGCTTTGCCGAACTAAAAAAGCCAGGATGCGAGGCGTCCATGCGGGTATTATGCACTATTTTTTTCATTTGTGTGACTCTGTCACAGCTTCTGAATTCTCTCCGCCATCTATAAGGCTTTATTGCAAAATTTCCTTACTTACGATTCGAACCATAACGTTGTACACGTAGGCTCCCTTATTCTTGGCATTTCGTTTGTGCTACGCATCCCCTGTTCGTTTCGTTCGCCTGGGCGAAGCTCGAATGCCCAGAATGCAGCAGTGGCCGATGGTAGCTCACGGAGCAATAGTGGCTGCTTCACCCGAAAAGCTAGAGTGCTTGAGGTTTCTCGCTCAAATTAAAGGCCTCGACTATCTTTGCTCTGCAGGGCCCCGACCCCTACCATGTCAGTGAGGACAACCAGTGGGTACACCACGACAGAAACATCGAGTTCAAGCAGGTGAATCTCTGAAGATGCTATGCTCATCTTTCGAACTTTACGCCTCCCACCGAGCACGTTTCCTCGTGTGTACGTTGTAGCCACTCAGTTGGTTGGAGAGCGCTTCCTCTGCCTGCATATTGTGCTTTACGTATCTGCTTTGAATATCTTTCTCTTTGTCACGCGGGCGCATAGCGCTCTGAGTTTAAAGCATTAGCTCCATGCTTACTTGTGTGGGTCGCTATCGCCTTGAACTTCAGTGCCTCGCGCTGTGTCTCGAAATACCTTACGCTTGTTCTTTCCAAAGGCACGCAGGCAGCTCCAAGAGCATGAAGCTTGCAATTCATTCTCTTTCTGTTTTGTCCTCGACTCATTAGTGTCACGCTTGTCGACTGTAAAGCGATCGTAAAGCAACGGTTTCGGTTCTGATCTTCGCAGTATGCAAGATTCGAGAACGGCGTTGAAAAACCGTGCCGCAGGAAGGATCAGGATCCATACAGGTTGGTGTGCCCCCCTGCGATCGATCGGCTTGCACGGGCCTGAACGTACAGTGTACCTCCCTTGCAAGGTGCCAACTGCATTTTCACGGCCTGTGCCGAGGACCTTCCTAGAAAAACAGAATCACCAGTAGCTGGTGGGTGGTGCCCCTGCAGAGTCAACGATAAAAACATGTGGGCGAAAAGCGATGACCGTCTGAAGTTCTCTAAAGAAAGATTTCCAGGCATTGAACCAAATACTCGAGGGCGATAGAAAAATGATGCGATAGCTCTTTGGAAACTTGAATATGCAGGACAACATTAAAAAACGCAGATTGCGGAGTAACTTATCAATAGCAAGCATCTATATCTCATATATTTAAGTAGGTGAGGTAAGACAGGGAGTGTCGAAATTCCATGAAAATATGAAAATATTCCCTTTGGGAGAGCTACCAGAGTTCACTCTTTCTGTGGGCTGTGTGAAGGGTGTCATTTTCTTTCACGTGCTGACACACTTAAGCTGAGTGGATGTACTTCTGAGCACTGGGTTGCAGTAAGTAGTAGAAGTATGGATACACTGGTGTGCATTTCACTCAGCGCTGACCTCTGTTTCCCTCTGTGTTACTCCTTAACGTGCTCTTGTACAAACGTCTTTTTCACGGCAGCATGGTTGTATGAACTGTGTGTGTCTGTGTAGATAAGCGCTGCGATGTACGTGTAAAGAAACAGTCCTCCAGTGTGTGTCAGCTGTGATTTTTTTACCCTGGGGCGTCCAAGACAAAGAAGGGAAGCCCTGGCGCTTACGTGCATGGCAGCTGGGCCAGAGCCCCAACATGCAATCAACCCATGTGGGTCCTGCTTCGTTAAAGACTCTCCCGATGCGCCCGCACTTTCATCGATTTTTTTTACCAAGGATTTTTGTGAACTTCTAAGGGAAGGACCCGCTGTGGTCCTGTATGCATGTATGTCGTCCAAGATCAATGTATAGGCGAAGGTCATACCATAAAACTTCACGCCGCCATTTGCTGGATACGGCAGCCGAGCAAGAGCATTTACTATTGCAAACTGCATATAGACATATACTTTTATGCCTTACATGTAGTTAAAAAGGATATTACCCAAGTATTCATGGAAACACTCCATAAATTGTTTTTGTCATTAGCTCACGAGATCCTCCTTGAATAACAAATGAATTTGGAGTTGGAGCACTCACCTCGGTATGAGTGTGTACCCGGGTTCATCTTTTCCACACACCGTCGCCAAACGTTTGATACACCACACAAAACAAATGGTGTCCATCCACCATTTAGTAGTTTGTTTGGACAGTGTCTTTCGCAACTCTACGTGGGCAGATAGATGATCACACTCAAGCCACCCAGATTATTGATCAAGGGAAAATGGGTAGCGGGGAGGTTTGAGCATTTGCCGTTGCTACAGTTGAAACAGAGGTATGGCGTAATGTCACGATTTTGAAATGGTTCCCTTGGGCCAAACTTAAAGTAAGGCACGTATGGCGAAATGCCACGATTGTAAAATGGTTCTTCCCACCACGTACATGTATCTGCGCTTACTGTCTGTGTCCCAGGGGAATTCCCAGGAGTAAACTATCATCATCTATTATCTTGAGGAATCATATCATATATTCAGATGTACAATTTAACATATACCCAGACAGCAAGAGTTATTATTTTCTGCTGTCCAAGTCTGAGAGACCAACTCAGTGATCTCTCTTTCACCACCCTGAGCTCACAGATTATTTCCCCTAACTGTTCGCTCAGATGAATGTCACATTCCCTTACTATTTCTCCCAATAGTCCCCTGATATCAATTTCAGGCATTCAGACACCCCTTATCGTGAGGGGGTCTCAGCTACGTCGTGCCCCCTGGCACAACTCTCCCCCCCTTAGGAGTGGACTTTCCTCTGAAACCACGACTAATGCATGAATCTACATATAATGGCGTACAGGGGTCTCGATAGCTGCACTCGAGGTCCATCTGCTCATCAGCGTGACAGAAGGGCTTCATCAAGGATCACGCTGCCAACGCTCATCCCCAAATTCACCCGACCGCGCACAACTAATATCTAAGGCAGGTCTTCAGTCTTCGTCTCTTCCTCGCCGTAAGTTAATCGTACTCCGTCGGCACCTCCGAAAGTCAAGTGCTGGAACAGATGTCGTAGTAGATGATTTGGGACAGGAAACACAACATGGGACTTCTGCATTCCTGGTGTGTCACCCCTGGGTCCAAGCTGTGAGGTTTCAGGATGCATTCCTGTCGCCCGACGGTATGGACAAGGGGTAGCCGCTGTGCATTGCAGCAGGGGCTCGGGCGGTGGCGAACTCGTCCAGATACAGGTGGGTTGCTTGTATCGTTTCCCATACATGCAGTACGTGCAAGTAAGAGGCGCCGGAAGTTGGCTCATTACCGGCCTGAAACGCAAAACGCTAGGGTAACGGTCCATCGGGTTCTCCACATACCAGTGTTGAGGTCGAAGGTACTCGATGTCTAGTGGGCGTTGTACGCACGCGTCCGCTGTCACAAAGTCTGGCGGACCTCCCCTAGTACGAGCCTGATTGTACTGAGTACAAGGGGGGCTTGCCCATACTACGTCCAAGTATCCTGGGGGGTATCTCCAGTAATCCCAACCCTCGATGGCCGCCACGTGAGTCGGCTGCCATACAGGGTCAGAATGGGAAAATAATTAATATAGAATAAGTTTCCATGATTTTAGAATAACCCGTTTTCATGATGAATTTAGAATAAGTTTTCTTGATGTCATCCGGCTATGACCGGTGGTCCTTTTCACGAGTCGTGTTCAAATAATGTGCACACAGGTCAAACGCTCTCGTTCCCGCTTGCCATCATGAGGAAGCCTCCAAAAAGCTTTAAGAAGGTTTGTCTCGCTTGTGATAATGGTGGGCGCCGTTGTAATAGACACTCACGGCGTGTTCTGCTTGAAAAAAAGGCCCCCCACTATCAACCCACCGCTTGCAAAGGCACTGTATTCAACGAGTATCAGTATGTCGAAACTGGAATTCGA
This sequence comes from Cymbomonas tetramitiformis, assembly GCA_001247695.2. NCBI lineage: Eukaryota > Viridiplantae > Chlorophyta > Pyramimonadophyceae > Pyramimonadales > Pyramimonadaceae > Cymbomonas > Cymbomonas tetramitiformis. The sequence continues at coordinate 16,026 of LGRX02035429.1, forward strand.
ATGGAACCAAAAACCGTTCGATTTTAATCCTACGGTTTTTGGTTCCATTCGGACATACGGAATTCACGGCCGTGATTCTGGAATTCACGGCCGTGAATATGCAACTCTGGAAGGGGTTAGGCTCGTTTCCATTTTCAATTTGCTTTCCGCGGGTGCGATGAACTTCAATCGACTGTCACGTGACTGAAGACAAGTGACCAAGAATTAGGACAGCGAAACGAGAATTGGGGCATGTTTTCGAGAACGTGGGAACTGGATCGCAATAGTGTCACCGTGGCTGTCACCCACGATTCATAGCGCGCTGAGTCGCAGTTGGCCAGTGACCGAGAATTGGGACATGTTTTCGAGAACGTGAGAACTGGCTACCACTTTGAAAAGTAGCGTGCTGGTTTGGATATCTATCCGTAATAAAAATGCCTAGGGATAAAAAACCAACATAGCAACAATGAAAAGAAAATGCGGGCATGAGATAGTTGGCGACTCAAAATACTGCAAGGAATGTAATAAGTTGTCAAAGGAGAGGAGCCGCAAAAGTGCGAGACAAACGAGGGATTACATGGAATCCCCCGAAACCTTGCGGGAATGGTCTCAAACATACGTGCCATTGTTTTCGGTGACCGTGGATATGGTCAATGAACTTTACAAGAAAGTCCAAGAAACTCGCTTTAGCTTGCCACGAGATGCGGTGCGGGAATGTGTACCAGAAGAGCAGGTCCATCGGCTTGTTCAGAAATTCAACCAGGCGAATTTCGTGAACAAGGCAAAGGTAAATTGCAAAACGATAGTGGACCCGTTTGCGGGAGGTTCTGGGATAATCCCTAACGTGCAGCGTTTCATCAAAACGTCATTGACGCCAGCCCACTACAAGGAGTTCGACTTCAAGGCGGTCGATCACCCTGCCATAAAAAAAGTCCATTAAGTTGGACATGCGGTTGGACATCTACGACAAGAACGTCAACGGAAATATCCAGGTCGCGAATTACATATGCGCCCCAGCTTGCACAGGTGCTGAGCTGGTGGCCTTTATGTATTTTGCGGAGAGGTGCCGAGATTTCTGCGCGTTCCTTCTCCCCTCGACGTGGATCAATAAAAACGACGCGCTTCAAAGGGCATGGTGGGGAAAGAAATGCCTAGAGGGAAAAGCTTTTAGGCTAAGTGCATCAGAAGGGTGTCAATGGATGATCATTGTCAACTCTACGTTCAAGGGACAAAACCTCTTTTCAAAGGCGACACATGTGAAGGCGGTTTCGGACAAGGAAGTGGTTGTTTACGCGAAATGCGTGGCGGCGGCAAATGCTAAAGATGCGTGAAAAGAAAAATGCTTTTTCGTACGTGCGTATGATATGCGTGCAAGAACTCCTTATGCATATGCTTTCTTGCGTGAGATAGACCAATGAGATAAAAATGCTAGAGTTTGTAGTGTGTAAAAACACTTTTTATTCTTTTCCCTCCGTAAGTCTTGTGTGAAACATATCTTGATTTGACGCGCTACTGTCTTTGAGTTGGCGTGTTACTGTCTTACTATCGTCCTCCACATTTTTGCCCGGGTTTGTGAACTCAAAGCCGTCGGGCTCAGCCATGTTACTTTCCTCTCGTTTGGCTACGCGACAACTCTTCAATGTAATATTTCGCATGGCATGGCGATAGCTCAACAGGTACAGCGTCATGGATGCATGCACCGGTCATAGCCGGATGACATCAAGAAAACTTATTCTAAAATCATCATGAAAATGGGTTATTCTAAAATCATGAAAACTTATTCTAAATTGAATAGCCTACCGGTCAGAATCCAGTGTCTGTCACTGATGTCGACATCGGGAAGCAACGAGCAAATTCTCTTTCTACTGAACCTGTTCCACTGAATAACACCAGTATTCGTACTGGTCGGGCATCAATCGCAGCGAGGGTGGTAACGTAGGTGGTCTCTCCTTTACTCGTCACCTCTCGGCGTTCCCAGGGCAGGCAGTCAGTCGAGTTGTCCTCCGGCTCCTCTTCCCAAGGTGTCCCTAGCATGGGAGACGATGAAGAACACAGTGCCGCCACGGTGGGGCCTGCTGTATCACGGCGTCGTTCTCGGCGCGGCGTAAGGCGGCGTCGCGCACCTGGCCTTCCATGGCTACACGCGCGCAGCTTCAAATTATCTCAACTGCTGCAGAGGGGCCCCTCATTCTAGTTTGTCTCGAGTTCTCCACGAGTCGTGGGCCTTAGAATATCCAGTCCAGCGCACCTTCCACTCCTCGATTTCCTTGCCGCGGGAAATACGAACTCGACGGGCCAAGATACGATCCACATGTGCTTCACGCTGACCATCCACCACCACTGTCTCTGGAATCGTTGGTTGTCGGCGTGAGGCAAAAGTGGCTGCTCCGTCCACGTACGGCTTCAACCGGTGCTTTGCGAAGACATCGTGTATACGCCAGCCAGGAGGTAGCTGCAGTCGGTACGCCACTGGTGCGCCACGGTCAGCCTCAGGAGCCCGCCTGCATATCACTGTAAAACCACTCTGCCACAGCTAACGGCCCGTGCAAGCGTTTGCTGAGCTTCCTGCACAGAGACCTGTCCATGAGCTTCTCTGTGAGGTGTTTAGCCTCTATCCAGACAAGGTCGCCCACCGCGTACTCCCGCTGCCCATGCCGCTGATCGAACAGGTATCGCTGTCGTTGCTGCGCCAGCTCAAGTCTGCTCCTCGCGTCCCGCAACTGCGACGGAAAACGAGATGCACATTCATGTGCAGTCCCTACCCATCCTTTGCGTCGCCCACTGGCAGACTGAGCGGCCTACATGAACATATCAAGCTGCGACATGGGTGACACGCCGTAGCACAGCTCGGAAGGTGTGAAACCAGTAACATCGCTACGCGAGTCGTTGATAGCAAACTCCACGTTAGTGGCATACGAATCCCAGTCTTCTGGGTTGTCGTCGACGAATACACAACACACTATTCGATGAAAATGACATTATCATGTATCATTTTTGGATTTATATATATTTCATAAAAATCAGGGCTTAGTGATATTTATGCGCGAAATAGGGATACATAAAGGCAACAAGCTAGAAAAGTGCGGTATGCGTACAATGAAAACACCGAAATATGCATACATGTATCATTCTTTATTCAAATGTTTACGAGCAGAGTACTTTTCGCCCTATACCGTCGAGGCATGACTGATACTATCAGTCAGGGCGGTCGACAAATCCTGCTAATTTATTCAGCATTCTCTTCGGTCTCTTCTCCTACTTCTTCGTCCTCCGACGAGTCAACAGTGGCTGCTTCCTTCCCCTTCCTCGTCGGTTCACTCTTCTTTTTTGGCTTCGTCTCGGCATCCTGATCGGGCTCGGCGTCGAAATTGGTCAGCCGTTGCTGCGCAGAGCTGACCATGTACGGGTCGTGGTCGAAACCGATCGCGTTCAAACCACACCTCATGGCGGTCATGGACGTTGAGCCGACGCCGCAGCAACCGTCGAGAATCCAGTTGAGTGGATGGCCGTCGTCATCCACCTTGCCCGGATTGTCACCGAGCATGTGGCAGAGTGGCACTGAATCAGCGCCATCAACAGAGCTTGGGGTTTCTGATGGTAATTGACGACTTTGCCGTCGCGTTTGAACATCTAGTGAACGACCGGGAAGCCGCGCATAAGTGAAGCGCGGCAGTAACGTTCACCGTCCCCCAGATCAAAGTTGTACATCCACTGCGGCTTTTTAAAAGACTCCCCCGCGGCATCGCTCTTTACATGGTACCCCAGGACCCCACATTCAAGGTCATTGAAGCGTACGGTCGGTCTTGTTGGGGTTCATGTGCACGTTCGCCTTGTGCCAGAAGAACCGCTCCGCGCGGCCGGAGCAGTACTTGTCAATCACCTCCAGAAAATTGTTTTGTTGGACGAACCCGCAAAAGAAAGCGACTGTCCGTGCCGGGGCGGTGGTCTTGGCGTTGAAAGCCTCCAGGAACGTTTGCACGTCCTCCTTGGTTATCGCGTCGGGAGTCTTCTCCTTGTCGAGCGCGTAATTGCAGTCGATGACCGCCCCCGTGAAGGGCAGTCTCGGGATGTCCTTCAAATCGTCCGTGCCGCCCTTGACGATCTTCCAACGAGGGTACATCGTCCCGTCCTCCATATGTGTGGGCTCGCGTCGTGCTCCAGCTCCGCCTCTCCCGGAACCTTAGGCTCCGGCCCGTCGGTCCGCGCCTCCCGATGCAGTTTGATGTCGACGAGCACCTCGACCTGTTGCAAGCCTTGGATGTGAGCCGCGCTTGGCGCCCGCACTTATTTGAGGTTCGCCCGCGTTTTCGACGAAATTGGAAGATCGCTATGGAATCCCCCCCGGCGCGCTTCCCTTCGCGGATTGCAAGCGCCTGATCATGACTGATTTTCTCTTGGGAGCTCCAGTAGGTGGTGAACTCCGTCTTGAATTCGTCCCAGGTTTGCAACCCTGCCGCGGACACCAAATGCTTCTGCACCATGCGTCCCTTCTTGAACTGGCTTATCATATTGCCCCCCTCCTTTAATGAGATCTTCTGAATAATCATGCGCAGATACGTGTTCACCTTGTCGAACTCCGCATCCCCCGCCAAGCCGCTCAAGTTAATCCAGAACGTCATACCCATGGCTTTGGCATTGTGGAGAAACTGAGCCTCTTCCACCAAAATGCCTGCCCCTTTAGACGAGCCCCCCGCTCCGCCCCCGCCTCCTCGTTCCACTTCGTCTCCCACCTGTAAGTCGGGAAAAAAACATTTTTAGCATGTCTCAAAATATAGAAAAGAATGCTTTGGGAGGGAAACCCCTTTTTTTTGAAGCAGAAGCAAAAAACAATTTACCTGTCGGTTGGAGGTGGCCTTTTTGCCAGCTTTCTTGGCGGGTCCGCTAGCGGGCGAAGATGTGGCCTTGCGTTTTTTGGTCTTCGAAGCCAAAGGGTTCGTTTTTCATGCCCTTCAGGTCAAACCTTCTGTAAGCGTCCATTATGTTAACGCAGAGGTCCCACGTCTGCGGCCGGAAATTGGCAACGGTCCAGTGCATGAAGCAGTTGTTGATTTCGTTGCTGCCGAACACGGAATGCTTGGACATCGCTACTTGCTTCACATGCGTCTCCATCGACGGGAGAAGGTGAGACATTACGGGGTACCAACTTGTGACCCGATCGAGGTGAGCGTCGATGCCATCGTCCAGCACCGTCGACGTCTGCTCTTGCTCCCCCGCCGCCTCCTCGATGTACTGGAATCCCTTGGGATATTTCTCGGGATCCGGGAGTGAAAATCCATGCTCTGATTCCCATCTCGCCATTTTTTGCACCAGTCCTCCGTCCTGGTACTGCCCAAGTCCAGGTTCAGAAAGCGTCACCCTCGTTCTCGTCGGCGTCCTCGGGGGCGCTGGCTTCGAACTCGGAGATCGACGCTTCTCGATAGATGGTGTACACGACCCCGTGCTTTTCGAAAAGGGTCGAACGGAGCCCTTGCATGAATTGGGTGTTGTCTCGCCCTTTCTGCATCTGATCGATCGTGTTCTGCATCTCGCCTAAGAACCGAATCATGTCAGGGGTGATACCGATGTAGATCTTGCTCTCGAAGAACTGGAAGGCTATCTCCAACGGGTCCTCCTCGTTACACTCGTCGGTGGCTTGATAACAGTGCTGGTACCCAAAAACCTTGCACCTGTATTCTCCCTTCAGTGCTTTTTTCAGGGAGAATTCGGCACGGGATTTGACACCGTCGACCGCAACGAGACCTGCATTGAAAGGGGCCCACGGGTTCCTTTTCCTGCCGGACTTGATCTCGTTCACCCAGCCCCTCTCTTGATCCCGACAGGCCTCGTACCCCTTCGCGTGGTACAGGCACTTGATGGGGAGACGGAACACACTCTCTTGCTCCGCCGCCTCGTCGGTCGACATCGGATTCGGCCACCGGTGCTCCATCTCGATTTTCTTGCACAGCTCAGCTTTCTCCTCGAAATCTAACTTTTTTGAATGCTCCACTTTCAGCTTAGCGTGCCATCGTTGCGCGACCGGCCCGTTGGCGATCAGCGCACGAGCTACACGGTTGAGCGGCATGGGACCCGATGACAAAAAAAACCCCCCATTTCAAACAACCATGAGCAACCCAATGGCGACATATATGTCCCCAGCAAGCCTCCGGTTGATGTGAGATGCACCCTTACAAGAGCAGCTGCTAAATGAGAAAGGTGAGAAATGTTTGTTGATGTGATTGCGGGCGCACAACGATTTATGTCAATCTAATACCTCTTTTTATCTTCTTTCGGGTGCAGGAGAAAAATGTTTGCGGTGGTTGACTTGTGGTACATTTAAGCTCACGAGCGCCTCCCAAAAGGAGGCCTAGAATGCAGACTCCCGGCTTTCGAAGGAGAAGGCATCGAAACCTGAAAGTTTCCGGCTGCATCAACGTACCAAGCAGGTGGCGCCATATACACCAAGCGAAGTATTGGTAGCATGGGACTGGGACACGGAAGAGGAGGGCCGAACGATCAATGCAAGCACACAGCGATGGATCCCGGGTGAGCAATATGACTTGTTGGTCAAACGAGTCATCGCCAGCGACATGTTTAAGAGCTTTGAGCCACCCCAGCATAGAACACCCAAACTCTTACTGCGCGACGCAATCATGCCATTAGAGGATGAAGAGGATAAAGAGAACGCGGAGGCTGAAGAGGGTGAGAGTTCGGAGGAGGAAGCCTCTTTGTCGTCCTTGTCCGATGATGACGACCAGATGTGTGAATAACTCGATCAGTCCGATGAACTTGTATATAGGAGTTGTCAAACAATGGTATATAATGTGAATATCTAATGTTGAACTATCGTTGTATTACCACGTTTGATTTCCTTGCACTCATTGTATGACACGCTCATGCTATGCCTATACGCTGCATTTGTGCTTCGCATTCTTTCTATCACGATGGTAGTATAAAGCTCGCTTTTACAACCATTCCATTCATTTCCGATTTTCGATCGCAACCGACGCAGCACCTGCAAGTTTCAAACAGTATGACCAGTGAACACGCACGCCCATCAACATCGGACCTCTGCCTCATTTGCTCATTAGACCATGCCGACTTCCTTCGAACGATCTCGGAAATCCCAGGCATGCAAGTTTACAAACGAGAAAGAAGCACCGCGTGCATGTGTTGCATTCCGCAGAATGATGAACTGTGTTGTCCGCGCACGGTTAAAATCGCGCATCAACTAACACGCCCGTCAACATCGAACCTCTGCCTCATTTGTTCATTAGACCATGCCGACTTCCTGCGAACGATCTCGGAAATCCAAGGCATGCAAGTTTACAAACGAGAAAGAAGCAGCGCGTGCATGTGTCGCTTTCCGAAGAATGATGATGAAGTGAAAAAGACAAACAACTCCGGTAAGTATGATGCCGCTCCGTATTTGCCGGTGCTTGTACAAGACCCCCCATATTTCACGAGAAAGATGCTGATGGTCTGTGGGCAAACGCAGCAGAAGTAGAGCAGCCAATAACGATGTCAACGAACGACAAGCTGGAGCCACAAGCCCAACCCAAAGGGGAACCTGCCGTAGGCGGAGATGAAGGTTTGCACCCTAAAAAACGAATAGCATCGTTGTATCCTGCGTGTATGACTTAACGAATCCACTTGTTTATTGTAGTTCTTGTATCATGGTAGTCGATTGTTTTGACCACCCTTGGTCTGTAGTAGGTTATTCCTCCCTTCAATATATTTCTCGGACGCCCATATTTTTGTGGGAATCCATCGATCATAGATTTAACACGTGTGATGTACGGGTGCACGCTTCGGTTGCAGCCGGCGCCGTACTGAGGCCATTGACATTTGGATTGAGATATGGAGAGTACAATGATGTCGGTGAATGGATTGATTACGACTTCGAACCCTCTCATGGGTACGGAAGTAGCGATAATGGCAGCCACTTTGAATACTAGGCAAGCCTCGTCCCCTCAAATCCTTTCGGGAAATCATCGATGGTCAACAGGTCAACATTCCAACGACAATATGATTTTACAATCGCACGAGCGCACATTTGCGAGCTCAGATTGTTCGGACGCCCAGGGAATCCTGTTAAAACTGCAGAGTCACCCGATTTTCGCCCCGACAATCTCGATTGATGGCCAAGTATGTAAACCACATGTATTTCTTGGGCAGGATTGCCTTGCTATAATCCTAGCCACAAATTCTAATCCGCCTGTGCATTCTGTGTGCCTGCAGATGATGACGCCAAGCTCCTCGCACACACATTGCGGTGCATTGGTTACTTTGAAGAGGCGCACGTAGAATAATAACAATAAGAATAACACATAGTCTTCGATATGCAACGAGGTTGTGTCATTGTGAGATGACCTTTTGACAATAGTAGGGTGAGATTTGTACTTTGCAACATGTACCTATGTAACATGTCTTACGTTGGTATGTAAAATGTCACGCATTATAAAGCCTGCCTATCTCTTCATCAGCATTCATTTCTCGCTTTCGCTCACGATAGACCCCACCTCCTACCAGTGAGCGACGCACCCAGATGCCAGACTACTACATTGTCCTTTTCCGTTTTGTGCTTCCCGCCATCCGGGAAAGACGCCGTTCCTGCGAGGAATGCTTTTTGCACGCATGGGTAGATGAACGATTTCTGTGGGCCCTTGAAACACGAGTACGCCTTATATGCCCCGATATCCCTGGCACATTTACTTCAGAAATTATTGTGTTTCCTGTGACACTTGCGCGGTTTTTTTTTCATCTTCGGAGAATTGTGAACGACGACGTCGGCGGCTTAAGAGTCAATGAGGCGTCCTACTTTCATCGGACTAGTTAGATTTCCGGTATGAATTTTTATCGCAGTATAAACGAACTCCACCGACGATGGTCATATGATCACCATTGGGCCTAGTGCAACGGTTGGTTTCGCAACCTCCTTGACTATGACGCTGATGGTAACGAATTCGTCTATGATCGTGTATACGACCGGCCCTTTTGCGATGATTGCGCAAGATCAGATTCACTTGTTATGCGAGTGACTTACCCACATCGATACATATGTGTCGACCGCGCGAGTTGCGAGTTCTGGCAGGATACCGATGATACCGAAATCCCAGAGTTGCTGTCCTCCGACTCCGACTAAGGTATACATAAAGATCAATACCTCTTACACAGCCTTCATTTCTTGCTTTCGCTCACCATCGTGCCACCCCGGCCACCTCCTACCATTCTGAGAGCCACCCACCTGATGACAGCCCACGGCCACTTTCTCCTTTTCAGATGCGGCACAGAGGTCACCTATAGAAGTGTTGCTAGCATTACGAAGCACAATCGAGGTCTTACTGACGACACCTTCGACTAGACGTGAAGAATTACAATCGCTGACCGTCTACACGGATGTGCCCGACAAGTGCGAAATCTCTAAGTTTGAAGATAGGCTGCAGCGGCACGCGTTCGCTTTGAACAATCTCGACTTTGGGAAGCCCACATATCATCACAGCATCTGGAACTCTGCTATGCTCGCCACTCCCTTATGGGACCTAAGAGAACTAAGACCTCTCACTCTCTTAGGTCCCATAAGGGAGTGGCGAGCATAGCAGAGTTCCAGATGCTGTGATGATATGCGGGCTTCCCAAAGTCGAGATTGTTCAAAGCGAACGCGTGCCGCTGCAGCCCATCTTCAAACTTAGAGAGTTCGCACTTGTCGGGCACATCCGTGTAGACGATCAGCGATTGTAATTCTTCACGTCTAGTCGAAGCTGTTGTCAGTAAGACCTCGATTGTGCTTCGTAATGCTAGCAACACTTCTATATGTGACCTCTGTGCGGTCATAATGTCGTCGTGATCTCGGGTTTCTGACGCATAACTCCTGTCATTCATTTGCCTTTGCACCTCCCGAGGTCCCGGTGGAGGACGTGCCAGCCTCAGATGCGACCTCGGGTGACGTGCTAGCCTCAGATGCGATTGCTCGGTTCCAATCCGCCATTGCAGACTACAGCCCATCGTCCAAGGCAACATCAATACGCTTTTTCGAATATCGTGTTGGCCTCGCCGCCACCCAAGCGGTGCACCATGCTCATGTCCGCAAGCGTATCAACTTAGCAATTGCTGCTCCTGCTGCTGATGGTACGGCTTTGGTGAGTAAGGGGGATGGAGGTCATGGCAAGCAAGCAAATAAAATGAAGATGGACAAGGTGGACTCCGCTGCACTTCGGAAGAATAACAGAAAGCGCAAGACACCGAAGACAACCGGAATATATAATACCATCGCGGGGCTAAAGGAGCAAGAACTGGCCGAGGCCGCCTCGAGCCAGAAACCGGAAGACTCCCACGTGGAAGACAATGTTCATATCGTCAATCAACTGAGGGGGGAGCGGCAGGTAACAGACTATTGGGAATAAATGAATCTCGATCGTCGTCTAAAAACCTTCATTTTGACACAATTTTCGTCGTCTAAAAGTTATTGCCACGTCATCTGAAATGTGCCACGTAAGCGACACGTAAGCGACACGTAAGTCGTCCCGCAATTTTTATTACAAAATATTACTCGAATTATTTATTTGTGCATGATGCTTTCGTACTCGGCGAGTCCCGGTAGATGTTTTTGTTGCATTTTTGCTCATATGCGTGCATATCATGTACAAGTATGCAAATATGGGTACATCCATGTGCAATTTAGGCCAGCATGCACGGTACACGTTTATGGATGTGCATATTCAGGTGCTTAAATTCCCGTAAAATAAGTTGCAACTGAGATGGGTACCAGCATATGATACACAAATCTATATCATCATACAAATTTATTCAAAATACACCAAATATTTGTCTATGATGTCTTCTAGGCAAGAGATTTCGATCATTTCACCGTGCTAAGGCTACTATATTGCTGATACATTGGAATCTATATCTTCAATCCACAATTATTTGCGGTACTTGTAGGTTTTAATTCCCTCGATAGCGAGGTAACGTTGACCGCAATGTTGACGCTCTATCGGAGAACATAAATGGCAGAGCTTTATTGGTCAAGGCAATTGCATCGCACGCAATATAGGTCGATTTCCTCTTCTCGTTGATGCCGCGGAATAATAAGCGCCCAAGTGACGTCGATTGGAATGACCGGTGTCCTTGGGGTAACCCATTCGTTCCCTATTGGGCTCTGGTCGGGATAAAGTTCCGGTTCTTGAAGGTCAAAAAACATGTATTTCCGAATTCTCCAGGTGTAGCGCCACCAAACGATCCCTAAGTCCTGTCGGTGTCCCGTATGTCTGTCCTCGAAGGTGTTTAAGAACTTACATATCATCCAGCTGTCTACATTGCATTGAGGACATCGCATGTGGACCATTCCATGTGTATTGATAGCGTCTGCAGTGGCTTCATCGCGATCGCGTGTCCCATAAACTCCGAATCGTAGAATTGAAGGCATAACGTGGCCACGATGTTGCAGGATTTTATACCTGTAGATAACAATGCTTGCAAGGTGATTAGCAGTTGAAGCGAGCGTCGCCCATAGCAAAAGTCGAAAATATAAATTGTGAGGATAAATGTGGAGCTATAATACCTGCAGATGGCGATGCTTTCAAGGTAAGCAGCAGATGTTTGAAGGTATGGTTGAAGGTGCGTATGTTAGAAGAAACAAGGGGAAATGAATCTTCAAGGGTCGGGCAAGAGCTTTTGTACCTGATCGTGAGTGGACCGCGGGTCGTGCAAGAGTAGTGTACTTTTGGTCCAATCAAATTCGTATATCTCGCACATGCGGGATCACTTAGTCGCCGATTTTTTAATCAAAGACAAAAACACAACCGAGGCAGAAAACCCCATACACAGGCACATCAGCATATCGGCAAAAAACACAAGCCATTGACGAATGAACATTATACACCTCTACCACATTGTTAACATATGTTTAAGTATACTATTCTTATCGAAAAGTAGTCGAAAATCTAACCCTCGGGAGGTTGCAATCCTAAGTCTTACTCGAAATCAAAGTGGAATCAAGATAACATTCTGACTCGTAGCCGCCGTGGTTTCGTTGACGCTAACGTTACGGCTGAACCTGTCGGAACTTGAACCGAAAGGCAAGGTCGTTTCGAAACACACATCGAAAATACCCCAACGTGCATTTGTTGCCTTCCGCATTCCTGCACATATAACATTCATTGTAGTTCCTCCACAACATTCAAACAGTCATACCATGAGGAAGATAGTCAAAATTCCTCATTCTCATTCTGGGGGCAGTAGGGCATGTTGCATACATGCCAAGAACATAGGCAACAATACATTCTCGCTTGGATGGCATGGTTGGATGAGGTGGCAGGTGAAGAAAGAAATGTGCCAAGCTGAAAAGTGAGTTGTGAGGACAAGGTAGGTGCTTAAATATCTCAGTAGTGTGGCCGTCGTGATTTCAGTTGGCCAATCAAATGACCTCTTTCAGGTGGGTCGGATCGAAGGCCCGCATGTCACAAACATAGCATGTCACAACATTGGAAATGTGAAACGTCGATAACAATTTCATTCAAAATATGTTCGAATACAATTATATTTAACGGTGTTCCAACGATAAGTCAATTTGCTCAATGACAAAGCTATATGCTGTCGCTATATAGCATCAATTCATCCGACGGAACTTGACCCAAGAGCTAAGCTCCTCTCTGAACACACGACAAAAAGGCTGAGTGAGCATTCCATGCCTTCGCCGTCGACGCATTGTGTATTGTAGTTCTGCCACAACGTTTGGATAGTCATACCCGGCGGAAGAAGAACTGTACTGCTGCATGGGTAAGACTCCCCGTGATTTTTGGCAAACTGGTCGATGTATGTGAAAACAGACTGCCGCTTGGATGGCATGACTATGGTAGAAGTAGAAGCAGGTGCGTCGCTGACGGGAAAAGGGGGCAAATGAGTAGTTTAGGCAAGAAATAGAGCTTATGATCTTGGAAAGTCTTGGACCTGCCGAATTATTAGCCTATCAGATGCCCGGTACTAGTCCGCTCGGATCGAAGGACCTACAAGTACATATCTACTATTATTTTGCGACGAAGGCGTGTCTGCGAAGTCCATGATTATCCTTTCTGCATTGCCAATCATTCTATGAAAGCAACCTCTGAAGTATGCTTTTCGGGCACCTTAACTTGCAGATGCACATCATCAACCGACCAAACGGAGTGAGAAGGTAAAATGGATAAGAATATACAAAATCTGGAGCGTGTAAGTTGGAGTGTACAAACCCCATTCTTGCTGTATACTTCTGAAAGTGAGGGGTTTTGAAAATTGTGGCGTCCCGCATTTCAATGCGCACCGAGGTAACGATTTGCCCGCCAGATATCTGTTGTCTCACGACGGGGCGACCCTTTGGCCGACCTGCAAAACATGCGACGCATTGGATTTCCCAAAAGGCTAGAAACTGCAGGTAGTCCCCATAGGACCAAGCACTCATGGAATTCCGTTCTGCTGGATGCCGCGTATCCCCCGGGTACTTAAACAAAGGTCGGCATCTTGCATATGGCTGTCCTAATATATGACCCCTTGCAAAACGACAGAAAAACTTATGCCGTGCGTAATCAGCTTTCCGACAAGTTTGGGGGGCTTTGCAGTAATTCGCAAGATGGCAGCCGGTACACGTTGCAAGTTGTGAACGATCTTGAAGCCCGCAGTGCAGGCAAACTGGGTACAAAAATTTCATCCGTAAAGGCAGATTATCATGCACGCTTGCGTCATACATTTGAAATTGTATCTTATGTTCCTCTTCCATCGATTTCTTGAGCGCTAGTTCTGAGGGCGAGGACTCTTCAGGGAACCATAGTAACCAACAAGGCGTGGTATCGGTTGTACCGATATTCCGATAAATCGATATATCGGAATATCGTTATCGATCGATAACGAAAATTAAATTATCGAAATTATCATTATCGATCGATAATTGACATGAATAAATCGGAATCGATCGATAACTACACTTGACATATCGGAATCGATCGATAACAACTTTCGTTTAATCGAAATCGATCGATAACAACTTTGCGTTCTAGATATCGATATCGAAATCCGCATATCGATATCGAAACCAGAATTTCGAATCAAATCACAAAATTTTGAAAAAGACAAAAATCGATCTTGAAAGGCCTCTTTCCAAGCCCTTTATTGGAGGATATGAAACCGGTTGAACCCGATGAGGCGGATCGATCATTCACGGATCAGCCTTCCCACCCCTCCCCCACCACCACCACCCAGAAAGTTTCTGTTTGTTGACTCGGATGATGAAAGTGAGGATGCGGAACAAGAGGAAGTAGGTGGATAGGTTGAGGGTGAGGTAGATGAGTTGCAAAAGTATTTGTTGCTGCCTGATGCAAAGCCTGGTAGTGATGTATTGGAGTGGTGGAGGAAGCATTCATCACAGTTCCCTAACTTAAAGCAAGATGGCACGCCAGTTTCTAGGCGTGCCAGCATCCACCGCTGGAGTAGAGAGGGCTTTTTCATCTGTTACTTTCACGCAT
>LGRX02035430.1:10098-37193 GCA_001247695.2 Cymbomonas tetramitiformis
TAAAACATCAATTCAAAAATTCAAAACCCTACATTCCTCAATTCAAAACCCTAAAACATCCGCGAACCCCCCACAGGACCCTCAAGCAACCCATTACATCACCAAACACCGCTTAACATCCCCACAAACCCTCTAAAGCCTCCCATGGGGGACCTGTGCTAGGCTGGTTAGCAAAGGCGGGCTCATGCTAAAAACACCCGCTGGCATATGCCAGTGGCGGGCTCATGCTACGAAGGGGTCGGTCGATTCAGCACAGGCGCGCCTGTGCTGGCGATTTCTGCACAGGCGCGCCTGTGCTAACGATTTCAGCACAGGCGCGCCTGTGCTAAAATGCGCCAGCATATGCTCGCGGCGGGCCTGCGCTGGAACACACACACACACACACATATAGGGTGTTACTGGTACATTCTCGCAACAACATATATATCTGTCTTCTTCACACTGACCACTTACAAAAAAACTGCGACTGTGTGTATGATAAGTGTATTGCATATGATGTGCTGTCCTGAGCTGAGCTGACGGGATGAATCGGATCCATCTGTCTACTTCGGCGTATCTTCCGGCACTGCCTCGTGGATCTCAGGACAGTATCGATTTTCTTGCCAATATCGATAGACCTTTCGGAAAACATGAATGACGTCAATCTCGATGATGATGTGCTGTTTTTGCAGCTATCGATAAATACCAAGAAACAAAACTTTCCGAATAATGATAAGGGTATTGTTCCAGTCCATCACAACATATATCGACCGATACGAATTGCACATTACGAAATATCCATAAAATTTCGTGCGCTTCGTCGCTCCCACTACGAGTATCACCAACTCTCACTAGTCATGCCTCTCATCGCAAACCGCACACAAGTTAATTACACAAACACCAGAACGCCATACTGATTGCATGCACTTTATCTAAACGAAATCGCACACTTTAGTCACAATACGTGACTCTTTGGACTCCCAGCTGAGTACAACGACCACAGATGAATCAAGCGTTGCTCCAGGTCTCTTACCCACCGCGCGGTATCGAAAAGGGGACTATCCTTCTTCCGGTCTGAAACCAGGCTTTGCAATCCCCGCAGCCATACATAATTTGTGGCCAAACTGACAACCAAATCTTCATACTGCCGTAGACTATGTACCACAAGCTCCTGCAAACGTTATCGTTCGCCAACCTTCAACGCAAAAGCATGCACATCACATCAATGGTCATACTATGTACCACAAGCTTCTGCAAACATAATTATTCGCCCAACTCCAACGCAAAGGCATGCACATCACATTAATACACATACTGAAATGATAGTGCAATAGTGTATGCATCACATAAACATTAGGTCTGTAAGGGGCTGTTTCAAAGCCCGATTCACATCAGCATTTGGCACCTCTCTGCAAGAATATAACCCTGGTGATGCAATCCCCAGTCCTGCCCTTCTGTGATGCTGGCCAACAGGTCAAGCCGGCCAAGTATTACTGAAACTTGTACCACCACAGCATGTTCTCAGCGACCCCCCTCGGAGGAGGCCTCTTACAACAGGGACAATATAGTCGACACTCGGAGTTCTTATACCTATCTCCAAAATTGGCAAAACAATGCTGATGGATAGTTGGGTGTCTGAAGTGGCCTTTTGTTAAAGAAGAACGAACGGAGCTCGTTTTTGTCTCAGTCGTTGTGACTGCAGCACCGGGAGAGGAACTCGGTGGGGATTGCGCACCTCGCAGGGAAGCGCGTGCGCCAAGCTTGCAGCGACACGTGTAGGCATCTTCTCCACCGGCACAGTCACAAATGGCACCGATGCCCACAATACATCTACAGCACTTGTGTGGCCGTTGTAGGAGATGGTGTCGAGGAAGAGGTCCGCGGCGCCTGCGCCCATCGGAGGTAAGGCATTGAGGCAAGGCCGCCCGAAGCTCAGCGGCGTCCATGTTATGCTAGATTCTCAATTGATATACGATGCCTCCACAATTCGAAATGAAAGCAAGGAAGATGGATTTAAGACCTAACGGAGCTTAATCGCCCAGAAAACTTGGCAAGATAATCCAAGCTTTCCTCGCTTCTGTCAGATGCTAAATATGATATTAGCGCCCAGGTATCACAGACTGCGCTCTTGGCAATTGTTGCATTCCGGATGCCATTTTCACAGTCCTGCATATATCAACACATGCCACCGTTCCAGCGCGATTGCACCAAATGGGTGCAACGGGCTGCTCTATACATCTGGTGGCTTGAGGCACACAAATTGGCATACCAGAACATACGGACTTTACCCATTCAACCCACCAAACACTCTTGCGAATCGTTCTCCCTAGCGCTACGGCGGCACAGAGGTAACCCCGGCATGGAGAACGAATGTGTGTGATGAACTGTGGTCCCCCCGAAGCCGCGCCTGCAACCCCCTACCCCCAAAACCAACTGTATAGGACTGAAGCCCTTGTGCTGAACATCCTGCGAGTAAGCTGTAAGCTTGAGTGATGCGCTCCACACTTGCACCACAACTGTCGTGCTGCACTGTTCGTACGTGGAGTCCCATTCCCACAATTGCCTATGTGTCCCAAGCCCCCGGTGGCCGACAGTTCACCAACCGGACGTCGCCTTCCCGACAACTGCTCATCATTGTCAGTTCCGGCACGGCCGGCAACCTCTCCATGTGGGCAGGAGCGCTGATGAGACGCCGTACGTTGCCGCGCAACCTGTTGCAGGTGGCCATCGCTGCCAGGATGGCCCCCCAAGCTCTGAGGGGCCTGGCATGTGTCAACTCCACCACCAACCCTCCACCCGCACCTCGCTCAACATCCTCCCCGCCTGCTCCCCCGGTGCTAACAGTCCCCTCAAGAAGCTGGATTACTCGTCGGGTTGTCCCCATCACATCGGCCACCCCTTCCTCGGCCAAGGACATCGCATGGTGTGGCGAGGCCCTGCGCTATTCCTGAGTCCAGACCCCGCGCTCAGGACCCTCACGGCCGCGGCCTGTTGCCGAAGGCTTCTCACATCCACTGGGATGATAGCGAGATGACTCACGGCCAGCTCTGCGTGCCCCAACTTCTCGCCCACCCCCCTTTTTTCTTTCCTTCTCCTTCTTCCTTGCTCCTTTTTCCCTCTTCTTTCTTCGCTATTGGGGGGTGGGCTTCAGTTACTGGCGGCACCTTGCCCCCTTCTCTGCGGGCTTCCGATTCGGTGTGTCGTCGGTGGATTGCTGATTACTTTTTGTTTGACTCTCGGGTTGACTTTTTAGTAGGTACCTTCTTCCTAGGTCCACTCGCCCACCTGCCTGCTCTCACTATCATCCGCGATATCCCGCACGTCCGCTCGATCGATCTCCTTTCCCTTTCCTGCCCCCCAGACTGCTTCAGCCTGCTTCCGTCTTTTGTATTTTGCCTCATTTCCTCTCTTCATTTGTGCATTCCCTGTTTTGTATCCTCCCCCGATTTTTCAGTGACTAGGATTTCTAGTTCTCAGTTATTTTACCTTTCGATCCTCCTGCCTCCCTGTGCTTGCGCTGTACTTCGACGCTGCGCCCTCACGCCCCAACGGTCCGACGCTCCAACGCGCCCTGCTTGAGCTCCTGCTTGCCTGCTTCGTGCCTGCCCTCTATCCTTCGACGGTACGCTCTCTACTTTCAGATGCCCTTTCACACGCACCGGCGCTGCATTCGCCCTAGGCATACAGCACAGCATGTAGGGCACTGAGAGTCACAGCCCACAGTGCCACTGGGCCCGGGCGGCATATAGGGCACCGGGAGTCACAGCCCATAGCGCCACCGGGCCCGGGCGGCATATAGGGCACCGGGAGTCACAGCCCACAGCGCCACCGGGCCCGGGCGGCATGCGCCCTCCTACCAACCCTTATTCTCCCTGCCTGACTTGTCATGCTCCTTCTGCCTTTACTCTCCCTGCTTAGTCCGTCATGCTTCCTGCTTGGTCCGTCATACTCCTTCGGTTTAGGACTTGGCCTTGTATCTGGGGAGCCCAGTGCGAGTGGAGAAACCTTGGTAGGGTCACGTGCGCCGTACCCTGGTTTCTCCCCTAATTCTTTCCGGCTTTCGCTCGCCTGGGTCCGAGCACCCCTGCTGAAGCCTCAGATCCCAACACAATTCACGGAGACGTGCGGCTCAGTGTCGAGTCCTAATTGACTTCCCCAACCGGCATTGGGCTTAGGGGTCACTGTCGTAGTCTCACTTCTTATCTCCCTGCTTGATTAAGTGCAGTGCTTCTCCCTCCCTCACCCTGCTTTGTCCTGACAATTCTCTTCCCTTTCTCCCTGTTATTTGATCTTTGATCCTTGTTCTTTGTTTTTTCCGCTTTGTGCTAGGTTAGGTGGGCGAGAGTCTCGTCTCTTCCCCTGTGCACTTCTCCGAAGGCCGCAGGTACTCTCAGTCGACGGCCCCCGAAGACCGGGACCAAAGCAGCCCCTCTTCGCACCCGCAACCCAAGCAACGACCGCTGTTCCTGAGCCCTTCCCCTAAGAGCAAAGTCGAGTCCAAACCCAAGGTATCAGGTACATGTGACCAGTCTGACTTATTGGTTATTGGCCCAGAGTCTCGAGTTTTGCTTAGCTCTCCTTAGTTGTTGGCGTAATGCGAGTGCCATATTGGTAGACTCGGTTACCTACAGTCGTTGCGACCGTCGCTATTAAACAAGGAAGGTCGGCAGGAGGGTCCCAACGACAATCAAGCTGTATCACGAGTCAGTATCCAGGTATCTTGCGGAATGGTAACTCCCCTTTACTCTCTCCCGTTCTTCCCACACTCACCTCTTCCCTTCCCACCAGTCTCTCCCCCGGCTCCCTCCCTCGTACCTGATTGATGCTTCCGATTAAAAATCCCCTATGCGGCTCGTGCGAGAGAGGCACAACAAGGCATGCCACATCTATGATGCCGCAAGAGACACACAATGTAACGGCCCTCCTCATGTGCATGACACATCCATGATGCCGCAAGAGGCACACAATGTAACGCCCCTCCTCATCTGAATGCCACATCTATGAAGCTGCAAGAGACACGCAATGTAACGGCCCTCCTCCTCGGCATGCCACATCTATGATGCCGCAAGAGACACGCAATGTAACAGCCCTCCTCATCTGCATGCCACATCCATGAAGCTGCGAGAGGCACACAATGTAACGGCCCTCCTCATCTGCATGCCACATCTATGAAGCTGCAAGAGGCACACAATGTAACGCCCCTCCTCATCTGCATGGCGCAAGAGACACGCAATGTAACGCCCCTCCTCATCTGAATGCCACATCTATGATGCCGCAGAGACACACACAATGTAACGCCCCTCCTCATCTGCATGCCACATCTACGATGCCGCAAGAGACACGCAATGTAACGGCCCTCCTCATGTGCATGCCACATCTATGATGCCGCAAGAGACACGCAATGTAACGGCCCTCCTCATCTGCATGCCACATCCATGATGCCGCAAAAAACATGCAATGTAACGGCCCTCCTCATCTGCATGCCACATCTATGATGCCACAAGAGACACGCAATGTGATTGCGTTCCTCATCTGCATGCGCCATCGATGAAGCAGCTCCTCCTTACCAGCTCGTTGAAGATGTTGCTTGCGATCTTTTAGGACCGGACCAATCACCAGCCGCTCTTCTGCAATGCCTGCGGCTTGAAGCTCGGCCTTTAAGTGGGGCACTGCATGCCCTGTGGGTATAGAGTTCCTTGGCCCCCCCTCGCCCGTGCGCCCACTCCCTGATCAGCTCACCTCCCGCCATCGACCACATTCTGATCAATACTGATGAACCGCAAACGCTCAATGGTGGCAATGAGTGCTTCAAACCAGGCTCGTGTGTGCACGCGCCGCCACGTCAGACAGCGAGTTGCCTTCCAGTGCGGCCGGCCAATCTTGGGACGTCGCGCTCCGTCAGAAAAAGTTCCGCATTGGCTTACCAGGGGCCACTGACTTGCCAATCGAATCCACACACACCTCAACACTTCATGACCCAGGCCGTCACCACCGCTCAGCCCAGCCTCCTCACGAAACTGCTTTACAGCAGGAAATGCGTGTCCCAGGTTGCGGCTGCGCTCTCCCTGGCCGCAGGATGCCACGTGTCACCCTGGCCGCAGGATGCCACGTGTCACCCTGGCCACAGGATGCCACGTATCACCCTAGCCGCAGGCTGCCACGTGTCACCCTGGCCGCAGGGTGGGACGTGTCCCGTAAGCTACCCCGGCAACTTCGTGCATCAAACTACGTTTGGGCGCTCGAGGGCGGAGCAGGACGCACCCCCCCAGTCGAGAAGCCACAGCACGCTGCTGGGGGCGCGGCGCAGGACGCACCCCCCCAGTCGAGAAGCCACAGCACGCTGCTGGGAGCGCGGCGCAGGACGCACCCCCCCAGTCGAGAAGCCACAGCACGCTGCTGGGGGCGCGCAGGACGCACCCCCAGTCGGAAGCTACAGCACGCTGCTGGGGGCGCGGCGCAGGACGCACCCTCAGTCAGAAGCTATTAGCACGCTGGCAAAGGGCGCAGGACGCACTTCAGTCGAGAAGCCACAGCACGCTGCTGGGGCGCGGCCAGGCGCACTCCCTCAGTCGAGCCACAGCACGCTGCTGGGGCGCGGCGCAGACGCACCCCCAGCCGAGAAGCCACAGCACGCTGCCGGGGAAGCGCGCAGACGCACCGCAGTTTGCAGAGCCACAAGACGCTGCTGGGGGCACGGCGCAGGACGCACCCCCCCAGTCGAGAAGCCACAGCACGCTGCTGGGAGCGCGGCGCAGGACGCACCCCCCCAGTCGAGAAGCCACAGCACGCTGCTGGGGGCGCGGTGCAGGATGTTCAGCCACACGTCGAAGATCTCAGCATCCAGCTTGAAGTGCTGGTTGAAGGAGCACAGCACCACCCCCTTGCCAACAGCTGGGAGCCCCGCAGCCGCCCGTATGCTGTTCCTTGTTTGTGTGCTCTGCGCCCTCTCCGTCCCCGTTGCACCCTCAGTCTTGGACTGTTGCGTTCTTATTGCAGCAGCGTGGAGTGCAACACATCGTCAAGCATCTGCCTCCGAACAGCCCGCATTCTTTCATCACCCGCGGCTTCCAATCCGTTTCTGCCCTTTTTCACCTGCAGCTCTGGAAATTCTGATGTTCACATCTCGGCGCTCATATAGCGCGTGGCGAAAACCTAAAACTATTCCAGTAGGTCGGAGCGGGTGTGGGCAGGAGGGAGGGGGGGCACATGAATGATGTCGGCACTGCTCTGCAGATAATCGTTGGCATAGTACGAGTGGGGCATGTAAATGACCTGCAACACCCTTCATGCAACGTGGACAGCATGTAAATGACCTGTAACACCCTTCATGCAACGTGGGCAGCATGTAAATTCAATGTAACACCCTTCATGCAACATGCAAAGCATGTAAGTGACCTGTAACACCCATCATGCAACGTGGGCACCATGTAAATGCCCTGTAAACCCTTTCTGTCACGAGGTAGCATGGCGTGAGAAATGCGCAAGGAGCTTCGAAGGACCCAGGCCCGCATGATGGAGCCGTGGAAGCGCAACGGACTCTGAACGTCTTGGACCCTTGAGCAGGGGATCTGCTTCTTTGGATTTAAGATTTGGCGGCATCCGACGGCAGCCAGGGGTTGAGCGAAGGGGCAACCCCAGGAAGTGAGCCGGGGCGGAGTGAGACTGAGCCTGAGGCCTGAACTTGGCAGGAAGCCCGCTACCGCAAAAGAAGGCACCTTCTCAGAGAAGTAGGCGGGCAGCAAATGCGGTGCAGCAACCACACGGTCCGCGACGATGTAGTCGATGTAGGGGGCAAACGTGGATGCTGGCCAGCCCATGTACGCCACCTGTCGCAGCCCCCGGCGCCCACTCGCGACTTTGCAGCGCACACCTCTTCGAAGGCATCGCCCCTGCAGCATGTGCGCCATCCGCAGGTATGACATCCGCAGGTATGACATCCACAGGTACGACATCGCAGGTACGAGATCCGCAGGTATGACATCCACAGGTACGACATCCGCAGGTATGACATCCACAGGTACGACGCCGCAGGTACATCCGCAGGTATGGCATCCACAGGTACGACATCGCAGGTATGACATCCGCAGGTACGACATCCGCAGGTATGGCATCCGCAGGTACGGCATAAGCAAGTACGCCATCGCATGTGCGCCATCCGCAGGTACAGCATCCGCAGGTATGACATCCACAAGTATGACCTCTGCAGGTATGTGACATCAGTTTCAAACGCAGTTACTGCAACAACTGCGGATGCCAAGTTCATGACGGCATTTCGCGCGACTTGCGATAATCATGCATGCTGGCGGTGCAAAACTCTGTGCAGCAGTAACGCTGCCGCTGATCACACCAGCGCGCGCACACGCAGACCAATCAACCACGTATGTGCCGATGACAGCCGAAGATATCACCAATGTGCCACATGAGCTCGGATGGTGACAACATCAACTTGTCACGTGTGTCACTGCTTCGAATCCTATGGTCATTGCATACACGGCACTGCATGCACTGGTGCCCTAATACCCACATATTGCGCCACACCCGCCGGGGACAGGCTCAGCGACCACTGCTGCATGCACTGGTGCCCTAATACCCGCGCCTTGCGTCACATGCACCGGTGACAGACATCAGCGACCACTGCTGCACATACGTTGCGCCGGTCTGGATCTGGAGCCCCCTTCAAGGGCTGCCACAACGCAAAATGCCGGTCCCCCGCAGGCCTCAGGGAGGGGGCACATCCACCACACCTCGGAGAGGTAAGGGTACCTGGATGGGGGCGGGGCGCTGCCCAAAGATCTCTGCCCGCGAGCGGCGCGTGTATCCCATGAGGTCCACGAGGATGTGCACGCCATCCGCCCTGAGCCGCGCCGAGCAGCTCACAACCACCGTCCCCCGCCACCATATGACGCCGCGCCAGAAAGCGTAACGAGCACGGAGCATACGGCAGAACAGCAAAGTGACAGCAAAGGGGCCCCACTGCAGCCAGGGGGAGAGGAGCGGAGGGCCCGGGAGCCGCACCTGATCATCCGTGCGACGTCGGTGTCACTGAGGGCGCTGACGTCACGGAGCACGTCACACTCGCGCTCCACCTGCACTCCGACAACACCCGCCGCCGCCCTGCTTTCACATCGCAGGTGGCGATGGAGCTGCTCACACCCCGCCCATCTCGGATGTGGAGAAGCCGCGCGTAGAACTATGTTTTTCCCCGTTCGGAGCGCGGCAAGCAGAAGCAGCATCTCTCTATATAGAACAACAATACAAGGTGCAGGGGTCCTCGATGTCTGCGGCCACCATGCTGCTGGAGCTTGACGCGCGCCGGGAAACGCGCCGTCCCGTGATTATGCATTCCAAAACAACGTTCAGCAACGAGAGGGTGAAGAGGATGTGCCTCGAACCACAGACTCCTTTAGCGGCAGGGAAGCGGTGAGCAGGGTGCGGGGTGACTGCAGCCTGAGGCTAAGCACGCGCCTGCCCAGGACTAAGCCTGAGGCTAAGCACGCGACTGCCCAGGGCGCGGCTACAGCCGAGGAGTGCCGCCTGGATGTAGGAACCGGTCGGCGCGGCAAGAAAGGAAGGAAGGCGCGGGGTTTGGGGAGAAGCGGCGCGGAAGCAGAGAGCGTCACCTTGAGGCGCTCGGGAGAGGCGTCGCTGGGGAGGAGGGCGTACACGATGACATGGAAGCTGCTCCGCGCGTGCAGGCCCGGGATGCTCTGCAGCAGCTGGCCGACGGGATGATTTCCAAAATCGGCTGACACGTACCTGCCGGAGGTTTGGCCCGCGCCACGTGTCACGGGGCGCCCGCACGAGGAATCGACCAGTCACGACCCTCCGAGCCGCTGGATGACATCGAGGCCTCGCAGCATCGCGACGTATCCGGGGAACCCGGAGCGGTCTCCGCGGCTCGAAGCATGGCCCCCCTCAGACCCCTCAGACCCCTCTCAACCGTGCTTCTCTGCTCGGAGGGAGTGGGCGATGCATGTCGCCCTTGGAGGGGAAGCGGCAAACCACGAGCTGGGGGCGTGTTGGTTGTGCAAAGTAGGCGGCGGCTCGGAGCGTGAAGCGCTGACCAATCAAAATCCTTTGACATGAGTGTTGGCACACACACTTCCGAGCACCGCGTGATATTCATAGAGCATCGCTTACACAAAGAAGAATTGAACCATCGAAGCGCGTGATAAGAGGGGAGAGCAAGGCTGGTCTCACCGGAAGAGGGGTGGGAGGAAAGGCGGATTTGGAGATGGGAAGAAAGGCGGCAGCATTCAGGAAGCACATTTCAGACTCGTGAATCGGGTCCGAGGGTATTTCGGCATACATACAGACAGACACGAGCAGCCACATCTTCCCAGACGGAAGGCGCATTGTGTAGAAAGCACCATGGAATCCCATAGGCTTTGCAGGACACCACACGATGCCCAAAAAAGGAGTTCGCAACAGATCTGATGGACATCGGGCGGTGGAGGAAGCAGGATATGCACATCAACGACTTGCATCAATGGGCACAAGGAGTGACGCTCAGGCACACCCGATCGTGAGGCGCCCGCCGACAGGAGGCATGCGCGGCCCGGCAGCGCGCTCCAGGCTCTCCGCAGCATCTCGGGTGGCGTGTTGCACATACTCGGCATACTTCCGCGTCACCTCCGCGAGCGCCCCCCCTGGGATGTACAGGATTGCTTGGAGAGGCCGAATCGACGGTGTGTGGCCTTCCTGCATCTCTCGCAGGACCTCCCTTACATCTAAATTACAGGAGCAGCGTTTGCTCAGAGTTCACAGTACGCCGCCCAGTCGCTCCTTGCCGGTTGGCACGGGTGAGACAATCCACCCTCCCACGCCCGGAGCCATTTCAGGGATGGCGAATGTGGGGGGATGGCGATACGGGACTCCGCGACCTGACCCAGGACTCAGAGGAGTGCTGGCAGCCTCCTCGATTTGGCCGCACAGCTGCAGACCAGGCGCGCATCGAGGGTCGGGCAGCAGAGGCGGGGCACCTTGAGACTAGCCAGCTCTTCGGCGAGCAGCCCTGGGAGCTGCGCGGCTCTCCTCGCGGAGTGACTCCAGTCGCACAGAAACTGCTCCATGTGTAGCGCGCTGCTCCTCCGCCGCCCTTTCCCGCTTCCCTCAGCGCGCCCCGCCTGGTCGCGCCCGCACGAAGTGTCCGCAGTACGAGCGCTACATGCCCCGCTCTGGCGCGTGAGAACGCAGTGCGGCATCCGCACTTTTTGATATTTGCGACTTTGCGGCGCGAGAACTTGCGGATGGTCACACGTCAGCTTGGATGAGGCTTGCTGAGGCCGAACGGGGAGCGCGGCGGCGTGTGACCCGGTTGGCGGACATCCCACACGGAGCAACGCCGTGTGAAGGGAGGCGCCGCGTTTTGGGAACGCCGAGAAGGAGGTGGTCGGGACGCGAAAACGTCCGGCGCTGGCCACAACGCCGCACACACAAGCGGGCGGACGGGCGATGCTCGCTGGGAACGCGCCAGAAGAAGGCCTCGGCTCGATCGAAGATCGAAGTGGATAAGGTAAGAGATCGGCGATAGGCTGTTAGCGCGTCCTCGAAGGCCTGGAGCTCGGCGTGGGCTTCACCCAGCTGCAGCGATGCACGCAACATGCGCTCAGGGGAGACCCGCTTGAGCGGCTTCAGGGAGCCTGGAAGGAGGCGCGCGGCGCGAACCGAGGCTGCGGGTGCTGCGAGGTTTGGGGGTTTGGTGCGTAGAAGGAAGATCTCCAAGAGAGGGTGCTAGTGGGGGCCGCTGGGGCAGAGTGATGCAAAGCATAGGCGGAGGCACCCACCATGTAGTGGTGCTGAGAATCGCGCGGCTGGAGTGCGAGCGCAGCGGTGGAGGCGCGGAGGCTCGCGGCTGGCTCACGCTTGAGCTCCATCTTGGCGATCCGCACGTGCGCCTCTGCCAGTTCTGGCTTCAGCTTCACCGCACGGTACAGCTCCTTCAGAGCTTTCGTCTCCTCCCCCATACTCTGTCCAAGATGAGGATCACCCCCACCCACCCCACCTGACCACCTCTCCCGCAACTAGCCTCGGATGGGGACAGCCACGTCCTGTTTTCCTGTGCCAGGGTCGGCCAGGTCCCCATGCTCGTTTGACTTCATCGCCCACATTGAAATCCAAGATTGGTGTCAATGCCCTGCATGTCACTCGGAGAGACCAGGCTCCCAGCGTTCTCCCAGGAGGTTCGCGGCAGGCTCGCAGCGGGCTCCGGGAACTCTGCAAATGGCCTTCACATCCCTTCCTGGTGCAATATCGGAGGCCCACGCTTAAATATGGGAACTCTCTTGATCCTGCGAGGGGTTGGAAAGAGGGATGCCCAAGAGCCCCTCAAAGGAGGTTCATGGGGGCCTGCCAGGTGGCAGCGAATCCGGGGTACGATCACAACACAGGGTGCCACGTATACCCCGTCGCAGAGCCCACCTGGAGGGTGATGCCGAGGTTGTACTTATACAGGGCTTGCTTGGGGTCCGCCTTGACGGCTCTGCGATAAGCCTTCGCTGCCTCCGCCATGCGCCTCATGCGGCGCAGGGTGTTCCCGACGTTGTTCAACAGTGGGCCCACATTTGGCGCCGCTGCCATCCGCTCCACGCATTGCCTCAGCCCGATGTGCGGGAGGTAGGCTGGGCGGCGAGTGGGGTCACACCAGGCCCGCCTGACATGTGCGAGTGGGGTCACACCAGGCCCGCCTGACATGTGCGAGTGGGGTCACACCAGGCCCGCCTGACATGTGCGAGTGATGTCACACCAGGCCCGCCTGACATGTGCGAGTGGGGTCAATGATGGATCTGAATCAATGCGCGTGACAGGTGAGATGGGCGCTGGTCAACCGCGTATAGTGCCCGCTGCTGAAAGACCTGCAGGCATGCGGCAGGGGGCACGGCTGAGGTAGGCGCCAGCTTCGTGCGCCGCTGTCACACCGCTGCGCTGGCTTGGCTCTCATGTTCCCTCTCGCTCTTGATTCAGCTGAATCAAGAGGCGCGTGCCTCCTCCTGCGCGGAATGGATACCGCGCAAAGAATGTCACACTCCTGTAGCGGTGCTCAAGTCCAGCAACCGTCGGCAGGGCGCTCGTATCCGTGGCAGCCGTCGATAGCAAACATACAGATTGTATCTACGCCGGATGTCGATGATGCTCACATTAATGACAGCTGGCGAGGGTCTTAGGGCGCTATGCGTGCTCAATTCTTCCAAGCGGGAGACATGGCCTAGCTCGTAGATGGTCTGTTACAGATGAACGCGCGGCTCAAACCGGAGTGACACATGGATGATCTGACAATGGACATAGCAAGTGAGTGCTCGTAACGGAATTAGAACATAAAAGATCCGAAATAACTGGTTTCACTCGGTCACTCTCTGAAATTCGATGGCGTGACTACTATTTGGCGGTAAGGCATCTGGCCCGAGCCCATGGTGCTTGTTCACGAGGTTACAGAGTCCTGGTCTCACACTCTCCCAATTCCCGGATGGGCATTCGCGGTGTGGCCACATGGGGGGCACCTTTGACAGCGTCCTGGAAGACCACCAGCGCGTCTTCAAATCTGGTACGCACCATGTGCACCCAGCCCACGCCCGTTTGGACGGCGCCAGGTCATGCCGGTTTATCAACGAGTTCCAATAATTCCCAACTTGTTTCACGGAAGGCTCGCTGGGGGTTTCCAGCGCGACAGCAGAAGAGATGCCAGTTCGCTGCTAGTGGCACTGGCGCACACGGATGTGGATATTGGGGGAGGGTGACATACCGCTCGTGGCGCTGATATAGGAGGCCGAGCTCATTGGTGTGCAGCAAGGCTTGCTGATTATCACCCTTCTTAGTCTCAATGCGCGCTGCCATCTGCTTAATGCAGCCCCCAGATCTCCCCTAACATCTGATTAATGCAGCCGCCAGATCTCCCCTGCCATCTGCTCAATGCAGCCCCCAGATCTCCCCTGCCATCTGCTCAATGCAGCCCCAGATCTCCCTGCCATCTGATTAATGCAGCCGCCAGATCTCCCTGCCATCTGCTCAATGCAGCCCCCAGATCTCCCTGCCATCTGCTCAATGCAGCAGATCTCCCCTGCCATTCAGCCCCAGATCTCCTTGCCATCTGATTAATGCAGCGCCAGATCTCCCTGCCATCTGCAGCCCCCCAGATCTCCCCTGCCATCTGCTCAATGCAGCCGCCAGATCTCACCGCATCTGCTCAATGCAGCCCCAGATCTCCCCGCCATCTGCTCAACGCAGCCCCCAGATCTCCCCTGCCATCTGCTCAATGCAGCCCCCAGATCTTCCCTGCCATCTGCTCAATGCAGCCCCCAGATCTTCCCTTCCGGCTCTCCTCGCCGACTGCCTAGACATTGAACCCAGCCTCACGGCACGGCCGCCTTATAAGATGAAACAAGCACCATTGCCGACAGCATGGCCTCAAGCACGCCTCTGTACAAGCCAGGTGCAGGGCGGCTTAAGTCACGAGAAGCTTCCGCCCTGGCTGTGCAAAGAAGGGCGCGCAAGAATCGGTTTGACTGAAAGGATTGGATCGCACGCTCTGCTGACGTCAGCGAGTGCAGCCAAACGTTCCTGATTGCCATTCAGAGTCTTAATTTTGAAGCCATTTCGGACTCGAGCCGAAGTCGAAGAAGAGCGACGAGACGTCCGTTGCGAAACGTTGACCGAAAGCCTTAAGGCGTGATCAGGGAAGGGGCACCTGCAAAGCCTGCGCGGCTTGCTCCACTGCTTCGTCGGTGCGTGCATGTTTGCCAAGCAGGCTCCCGAGCGCTGCCCAGCTGGCGGCGTCATCCTCCTTGAGCTGAATGGCCCTGTGTAGCTGCAAGAACGAGATCGATCAACCCCTTCCCCTTCCACGTCAGCTCGAGACCAGCATATATGCAAAGGTGAAAACAAGGTCTACTGGCTCGGTCCAGTTCAGGCTTTGGCGTAGGGCCAAAATGACTGACTCGAGTAACCAATTGTCGACACAGGTGAAGCGGATCAGCCGGTAGGAACGAGGCAGCTGGGGGTTTGCATCCTTCGAAAACCTTGCCAGCTAAGCGGTACCGGACGCCGAGGAGTGATACCTGCTGGAGTGCCTCTTCCGGACGATTGGCTTCTTCGAGCAGCCGGGCGTACTGAAACGCCACCTGGAATCGGACTCTTGGCCCCATAACAGAAATTAGAGGGTTGCACCGTCCTGCGAGGCCTACAGAAGGAGCAGTGACACAAACGAGAAGCGTGCATACGACGCAAAGGAAGATGCTTCTAACTTCCGATTGGATGATAAGGCAAGAAAAGGACGAATGGACGTGGACATTCTGAGACGTCTTGAACGAGAGAGTCGATCATTTTGGCGGGAATGCAAAGCTGTGCAGGGCGGAAAAGCAGATGCACAGCTCTCACAGCGGATGCTGGAAGGGAAAGGGATATCACGGTTCGCAGGGGAAGGGCGGACTCCAGGGAGGGGAAGGGTCCGATTCAACCCACAGGCTCAGTGACTCGGACAATAGCGGGGCCTGAGCTGGTACCTGCGCCGAGCGAGGAGCCGCGTCTGCAGCCAGCTCGCCACATGCCACCGCCTCCGGCGTAAGACCTGGAGCGAGTTGTCGGCGAGAAAGTGACGTTAGCAGAACTCCGACCGCAAGGTTGCCTGCTACGCCGTGGCGGGAAGGGCGTAGTGCTGCCCTCGGAGGGTGTCGGACTGGGCGGCGGAGCTCTGCGGGACTGTGCAGTGTAGATCAGATAGCCTCTTGCGCAACTGATCGGCGAGATGCTTCGGCAACCGTGTATGCAAAACTTTGCGTGAGCTGAACGTTGAACGAGCGGGGTGAGCACGTTCGAAGCAGGACGGCCTTCACCGGTGAGCTGACGTGAAGCACAGCATTGACTTTTTGGTTCGCAGCCGTACGAAGATGCGTGTCGCGAGCGCGGACATCTCGAGTTCCAAGGTGGACAGACAGCCAATCAAAATGATCGCGGCAGGCAGCAATACTGCAAGAGCGCCATACCTGAGGCCGCGAGCTTCCCAGCCGCTTGCCTGAGACACCGCCAGCCGCCCGTTGTTCGGCTGAGCCTTCCCTAACAAAAGAGAAAGCTTGAGCGGCAGGGCGGCATCTGCCGCAGGAACAATCCTAAGTTTTCGAGGTACACAACGCCGTATACACCACACACCATATTGGCAAGCAAAGCATCATGTATCAGATTGGCGCTGAGAGCGCGAAGGCTTGTCGCCCGGTATCTCAAGTCAGCTAAAGCTCTCAGCGTTTACGCCTTCGAAAAACAGGGAAGGCGCGGCAATGTTCGTGTTGCATGAGATCTTGCAAGAGACACGATTTGGGCCGCGCGAACGCTGAAATAGGAAATTTGGGAAATAAACTTACAGGAGATTCTCGGCTCTGCCGCTCTGCTCGGGGCAGACAGCTGGCAGTGGTTTCTTCGCTTTTTCACCGGGAAAGCTCGCTGAATATGCAAGCGGGAGGAGATACAACATAGCAATTTTAGTTCCTTTGACCATCGCGGACTTTCGGCGGGCACTTGTGTCCGGGACGCTGGCGGATAAGTATATCCGCCTGTGTGCTTGCGCAAGTATGCGTGTGTGTGCGCGCGTGTGTCTGTATGTATATGTTTACATCTAACCGCTCAGACCAAAACGGGAGCAGCTCTGTGGGTGGCGGTTGAAGTAACTTGCAGGACGTTATATCAGCCCCAACGCTACCCATGCGCTCTCCTTCGAGTGGCGAGACGATCTGGACCGCACCATCGCCCCGTCAGTCTGGGCACAACGGTGAACCGCCGAACTCTGACAAGAAGCAGTGTTTTCCGCCACCTATCGAACGACGGACACAGGACACGGGAGTTCGCACGAGTGCGACGTGAGTTGGGAACGAGAAATGTTAAATAACATATAGCGTATTGGTCGAGCCTCAGACTTCGATGGATAATATGCAAGTGACTAGGGATAAGGTGCTTCCCAAGTCTCGGCGACCATCAAAGCAGGGTAAGATGGGTGCTAAGGGATGCCGTATCGCGTTTTTCTTACTTAAGGTGTTAGGTCATAGGTGGTATGGGAAAAAGGGGGAAAGGGGGAAGGGGGGAGAAGAGGGGGAAGGGGGGGGAAGGGGACCTTGGATGTCCCCCTTCCAAACAAACAAAGAATGTCCCAATGAAAAAATCCCTCTTGAGTGTTAAAAATAAAAGTCACTCCGGAGTGACAAATTATTTTCACTCTTGGCGATGTCCCCCTTTCAAGCAAAAAAAAACTTTCAAAAAAAAAGGTCCATCTTCAACGAAAATGAAAAGTCACTCCGGAGTGAAATTACTTTTTCACTCTTGAATGTCCCCCTCAAAACAGAAAAAGAATGTCCAAAATAAAAATCCCTCTTGATTGTTAAAAATAAAAGTCACTCCGGAGTGAAATTACTTCGTTTTTGAAGGGCGGTGAAACTTAATCCAAATCTACCCACACAAAACTCAATCCGCGAAATGTCAAAACCGTCATCCCGGATAAAACCGGAGCCCTCGTTGTAGCATTTGTCATAAACTAAATTCCGGGAAAATTATAAGCTGACATCAATCCATGATTCGATGATTGCGGATGCATGTCGTCCGTAAATGTTATAAGGTACATGATTTTGATCGAACAAAGCTAAACAAACGATAGGAATGAAAGAAATACCCCGAATCTAAGAATCCACGTATCAATGCCAAACGAATATTTGTTGTGGTGCAAACCGGCGTGGCATGCGGATGAGTGCAAAAGCATGCGACCATACGAGCAGGGCTTGCCGGAATCTGGGTGGGCAGCCCTGTCTGAGAGTCTCTGTTCAGGCCCCCACTCACATTCTATCAGAAGTCTTATATGAGTATGCCTAGAGTTAGGGTACGAGTAGTAGTACATTAGCTGTTGTGATCGTTCATGGTTTCCGGGTTTCTAGGTTTATAACTGTCTATCTCTTTTATCAATACCACTTATCTTTATCCAAACCCTGAGTTTTGTTTACCAATGATGTATAATTTATATTCACCCGAGATATACCGGCAGTATATCGGTAGGTCGTGGACCCATCCACGTTATTCCACTTCTTTAGTTTGGCCGTGATTGGCTAAACGCCGTCGCTTGAGTGGGCGGCGCGCCCATGGGTACGTTGGGTAATTCTTTTGGCTCGGCAGCGGTATGAGGATGCGAAGACCGCCGTCAACGCCATTTACTCGAAAGGTCGACATCGAAAATGGGCCAAGGCCATTAAGTACCATGCGCTTGGCGGGGACTACTTCAGCGCCAAGGACGACGTCTCCAAACTGGCGAAGATTGTGGTGGCTCTCGAGGCCGAGATCGTCACGGTCGGACTGGAACCAGGTGTCTTTGACCTCGACAACCCTACTTTGGGGGTGCAACGTGTCGTGAACGAATTAGTTTACGATACGCTCACCTATATCGTTGAGCCCGACTCCGTCGCCTACGGCTACCTGTTGGGCACCGACGCTGTGTCCGACCGGGATGGACGGCGTGCCCTCGTCGACCTCATCAAGGGTTGCGCCCCGCCTGCAGTTCGTCAGAAATTACAGGCGGAGCATTCGGTGTTGAGCTTCAATAGTTCAGTACCCTGTATGACGTATGCCAGTGACATTGACAGTACAGTGACTTCCTACCTGTACTCCGTAGTTCGACTTCGGTAGCTTAGACTGTGACACACGGTATAATTGCCTAGTGACGGCCTCAGAGCTTAGATAGCCTGAGAGTCGTGTATTCATTCTATCTTTTATGATACCCGATTGCCTCGCTCAAACCCTGCAGCGTTCAGTGTTTTCACTGTGTCACTAGGACATTCTAGTAGGCTATAGGGTATAGGCCCTCCACTTGCCGAAAGTGGTTTTGATTCAGAGCCACTAAATGGCTGGCTAAAGTTGTAGAGGGGCGAGCGTGGCACGCTGCGTAGGTAGAATGGTGCGGTCGGTGTGCCGGGTTTTCGCGGCACGACTGAGTATGGAGATGTAGAGGTAGACGCGACGAGTGGTGGAGGAGAGTATGGGGCAGATGGGTCAGCGAGCGCTGGGGCCCCCGTTTGTATGCAGCATCGCGCAGAGTATGGTACCTAGTGGATCGCGACACGTAAAACGGACCATGACAGCGGATTCGACAAGCGCAAGGACCTCGACCCCCCACTCTTACTTTCCACCCACCCCCGCCGCTCCGCATTTTTCCTCGCGCTTCTATACTTCATCACCCGTATCATTCTACCTTATTTTGCCACGCTCGCCGCTTGTTTGTGTATATTGGGCGAATCGCTGAATCGTGCGGTTGAGTTGGCCGACTTTGGACACTTCTTGACGTTTACGGAGTATTGAGCCCCACTTAATTTCCTTCGGTGGTTATTTCTATTTCGCCAAACCCGGCCGTGTCACCGAGTTTCGAGCGGGTTGGAGCAGATTTTGGATTTATTTCAGATTTTGCCCCATCCTTGAAGGGGGCTAAGCCCTATTACAGTATTAGGGTTCCATCGCGTCTGTGCTCTACCTGCTGCCGTCATGGCCGCGCTGGATTCTTCGGACGGATTTACCACACCGGTCCCGGCTGGGATCGACACGAGGCGGGCTCTGCCCTTCTCTGATGGCGCTGAGGATCCTGTCCCTCCTACCCTTGTCAAGCCTCGCCCACTTTCAGGTGACGAAACCGGCGGTGCTGCGGTTTTCAGGGAGTTTATCGAGGACTGCAAGAACATTCTCCGGGACCCTGGCCACCGCGTTGGCATTATCCAGCAGGTGCGTGACCGGTGCAGGCCGACACACGTCAAGGCCTCGGAGTGGGTCTTCGACATCGACAACGTCATTAAAGGTCAAGTGCCTCGTGAAGAGGCCCTGGACCGCTTCACGCGAGCGGTAAAACCCCAACTGTCGGATTACAACTTGCAGTTTGCCACAGCATTTGACCCGACCGATCTGGCAACGCGTGTGCTCCCCGAGGCATCCAGGATCTTATTCCGCATTCTCACCGCATTGGTGCGGGGATCGTGCCTCCGACTTCTCGAGGAGTCAGCTACAGTCTCAGAGGAGGATGGGCGCCGCGCATGGCTTGTCATCTGCCGCGTTGTGGCCCGACGACGCAGGCCATGGGTCTCGCACGGCTACTTATTTGAGACAGCACCGTCGATCGAGCTGCTTGAGGGCGTGGACCCTGAGCCCTTCATCAAGGGTTTCACGCAGCACCACACCGCTGTACAGTCCGAGCTCCGGCCTGGTATCGTTCCTGACGATGTGTGGGGTGTGGGGTTCGCCTTGGACTTGCTCACCCTTCGCATGTGCCCCACCTACTATAAGGATTTGCTACAGGAGTGGAGATCAAAGACGGCGGAGGGCCGAGAGAAGCGGGCGCTAGGGCTGCAACAGTTCACGCTCGCGATCAAGGCCTTCCATGACAAGCAGACGGAGGAGAAGCGGCTGCTTAAAGAAGAGAAGGAAAAGGATGGGGTCTCCGCGTTGGCGGCCTCACTCCTCTCTGGGGAGTCCCCTTCTGCCGCCCTTATGGCCCGTGCGGGTATCCCGCCGGCTCGCATCGTGGGTGGCCGCAGGCAGGACGAGCCTAGACACCCGCCACGGGCTCGGGATGCTCAGCCCCATACGTCCGGGCAGGGCGCTCACCGGCCTGGAGGGGACAGGAGTGCAGCTCCCCGTGCCAGGGCAAGCCGCGGTGGGAAGAATCGACAGCAAAACATGAAGGGACACAGGAAGGGCTCTCACCCTTCCCCTCATGCCCCTCCGCAGCGGCCTCAGAGACCCCAGCAGCCTGCATCCGGTGGTTCACCGACGGCATTCCGAGTGACCCGCGATGCACAGGGCCGCCACACGGTCCAGTGCTGGGACTGCGGTGCCTCGCGCTCATCTTTGGTTGGGTGGCTCATTTTTTCTTTGTTGTACCTAAAGGGCTGCGCTGGAAGAACGAACTGTAAGAACTTGTCGTACGAGTTGTATCCCTTAGAGAGGAGTCCTTGGCGGCGTTAAGGTGCGTATAGTGCGACAGTAGCATGTACTTAGCACTAGCCGTTTGCGTGTTTGGAGGAATATCGTTATCGTCTATCGCACTTAGCCGTTTGCGTGTTCGGAATTTTGAATTCCGATGTCTTTCTACTGTGCGATTTTCACCATCGCTGATCGTATCGCAATCTTCAATTCTTCATCACCTACACCGATGTCACGACGTCACGCTCAATTTCTTTTTCTAATTTTCGCCAAGCCCTTCACTCGCGTCATCGTCTATCCTTTCGCCAATTGATTTATTGCGCCATCGTCTCGGAATGCCCATCTTTATGGTCACGTGGTCGAGTGGACATGATGTGTGCTTCTGCGCGTGAGGTCACTGGATCGATTCCCCCTGAAAATTTTCAGTTTATGTTGGTTTAGCTTTAGTCTGATAGGGGGCTGTTAGCCCAAGCTCAGTGACGCCGCCGCCTATGCGAAGTGCCCATTTTGATGATGACCATCTTGATACGGCTGACACATGTGCTTCCACAATGCCAGACACTATCCAGTACCATGCCTTCGTGCCAAATGATGCGACCCAGTTTGTGCCTGTCACTCAAGATCACCACCCACATAAAGCACCGCACCTGGCTGCACTTGGCTGTCGAGCCAGCCGGCTACGGATCCCAACTGGGACTCCATTAATGGACCTGCCTGGGGGCTATTCGCCCAAGCTCAGTGACGCCAACGCCTATGCGGAGTGCCCAATTTGGTGATGACCATCTCGACACGGCTGACACATGTGCTTCCACAATGCCAGACACTATCCAGTACCATGCCTTGCGCCAAATGATGACTCAGTCAGTGCCTGCCACTCCAGATCACCATTCACATTGCACCGCACGAGACTGCCATTGGGGACACGTGGAGGCGCTTAGGGAACTTCAGGAGGCGGGCGTGGACCTCAGCCATGCCGACAAGGACGGCCGGAGGCCTGCACACAAGGCTGCCGGACGGGGGCACGTGGATGCGCTAAAGATGATTCAGATGGCGGTCACGCACTTCTACTTGCTGATAGGGACGGCCGGACGCCTGCGCACGCACGAAGCTGCCAAAAGGGGACGTGTGGATGCGCTGAGCATGCTTTGGGGGCGGGAGTGTACCTCAAATTTGCTGACAAGGATGGACGAACGCCCGCGCACGAGGCTGCCTTTGCGGGTCGCGTGGAGGTGCTGCGGATGCTTCAGGGGCGGGCGCGGACATCAGCCATGCATGCTGCCCAATCACACTGAGAAGGAATCGTGGTAAAATGTGGTAAACTGGTGTTAAAATGTGGTAAACTGGTGGTAAACGGCGGTAAGCCCCTATGTGGGGTGGTAATCAGGTGGTAAACGTTAAAATATTTATAAAAAAGAAATATCTGACGGTAAATCATTGGTAATTTGCGGTAACATAGGTTGAAGCATGGTAAAAGCCTGGTAATTTCAGAACGGAGCGTTGGTCTGCGACTTATTGGCTATCAACAGGTCCTCCTTCTCCTTGGTGCCCTTCATCAGGAACTTGGCTTCGAGCTCTGCAATGAAAGCCCTCAAGGCCCAAAAATAGTGAGAATCCTCCGTACCATCTATCCCGGTGAGACCCTTAGTGGAGGTTCCATCGTACTCCCACTCATCAGACTGTTCGCCGTCAGCATCCCCTTCCTCGAACACCTTGCAGACTGCCCATGCTGTCCCTGGCGCCAGCTCATGGAAAGGAGGTTGTGTGCAGCGCACTGAGCCCTGAAAAGCGTCTCTCGTGGTGAGATCCCTCAAGACATGACACTATAACAACTAATTTCCTAAGTATACCTAAATATTCCTAAGAATCTCCTAAAAATCTCCTAAAAATCTCCTAAACATGTCATATGAACACATACTTAAGTATAAACTCGTACTGTATGTTAACATTGGGTTCTCCTAAAGTTGGGTAATTAGTGATTGGACGAGAGTATATATAAACTTGGTATAATTCAAAAGTTAGGAACATGACACAATATAAACCGATGACACATTTAAATACGCAGCTATGTTATTGGTCCAATGTTTAGGAAACCCTAGGCATCGTGCTTTGCTATTGGCTAGATGTTTAGGAAAACCTAATATGTTGCTATTTTATTGGCCCGATGTTTAGGAAAACCTAATATGCTGCTATTTTATTGGCCCGATGTTTAGGAAACCCTAGGTATTGTGCTTTGCTATTGGCTAGAAGTTCACGAAAACCTAATATGCAGCTATGTTATTGGTCCAATGTTTAGGAAACCCTATGCACTGTGCTTTGCTATTGGCTAGATGTGTAGGGAAACCTAATATGCAGCTATGTTATTGGCCCAATGTTTAGGAAACCCTATGCACTGTGCTTTGCTATTGGCTAGATGTTTAGGAAAACCTAATATGCTGCTATGTTATTGGTCCATTGTTTAGGAAACCGTAGGCACTATGCTTTTCTATTGGCTAGATGTGTAGGGAAACCTAATATGCTGCTATTTTATTGGTCCAATGTTGGGGAAACCCTAGGCACAGTGTATTACAATTGGCTAGATGTTTAGGGAAGCCATTGGTCCATAAATACAGTATGAGAAAGTCCTACACAGGTCCACGCCGCATACAAGTATTAGGCTATTGTTCAGCAGTTCAGCCATGGTTCAGCCAATCAATGCTCTCTAGCTGGGTCAGGCGATGCTGGAAGCCGATGCACGACACGCGTGCCGCGCTAGGTAAAGTGAATCGGGTGGTCTCATTAGTAACAGCCCGTGCGTACTTGATGAAATAGGTGCATGACGTGGCAGTGTGTACTGTCAGGGAGATCTTGAAACATGGCCTTGGTGAGGATGGCGGCACATGGTACGATGAGCTCTACACAATCCTCCTTGTCCACCACTGTTACCCCTTGCTTTGTACGGTACTCGTCTTGGATTTCTCTGTACGCAACGACCCGTGCCAGGCGACACACCACCTGCTGTGTTGCAGAGTTTGTCACAAGGTAATACGCGAGGATTTGTGCGTAAGGGTAGCCTGGTGGTCCATGTGTGACCCGGTCTTCAGAAACTTCCTCATTCTATATAGACTTGACGGAAGATTGCACTTTCCAGGCCCCCCCATGAGCATGATCAAAACCTTCAAAAACCTGTCGAATGCAGGCCTCGACCAATGTTGCGCCCTTCGCACCTCCATGAAGTAGCAAACCGCCTCGCCCACCGTCAAGTGGTCGGCGTCGGTATCCCCCACGAATAACGGGTCGCCTAGCGCCACATCTGTGTTCCACTCCTCCTGGTCAGGTACGACGTCGTTCACGTCCGATTTCGTAGGCAGGAATTCCTCCAGGTTCGAGCCGGCCTCGTTCCACAGATCTTCTTCCTCGCAGTTGTGCTGGCTAAATATCTACATCCAATGGCAAGTAAACCCAGCCAGCAAGCGAGACCGTCAGTATTTTGGAGAGAGTCTGCTAGAAATGTGGCAATCCATGACAAACAAAGATACCAACCCGCGCAAAGGAAACAAGAGAGCGCTAGCAGATTTCCAGGCATTCCCCGATGGGTGGCATATCGATGGGTGACGTGGCAAATACCTGCAGAATTGTGCTTTTCGTGACATCCGCCTCCGGCTCAGGGGCATCCGCCGCTGCAGCAAGCAATTTCTGCACATCGTCATCCTCCTCATCTGAGTCAAGATAGTCCAGTGTAGACACGGGGTCACCTTGCACCACACCCTCGTCGAGTTGAATCTTCACCTCGGAAGGGACTCCATGTACACCGTGCATGCCGCTGTCCGGGAAAGTCATGCTTGTGAACACGGATGGTTCAATATCGTGTAGGGTAGGTCCTGTTGATGGTAGAGAAGTCACACGATACCTCGTGTCCATGCGTCCCCCATGGTCCCTAAGCCATGCATCGATTATTCCCCGAAGGTTCTTTTCGGCGGCCGAGGGAGGGCCTCGACATGCTTCTACGAGTTTCAGCTGCGTGCGCATCGTGCGTCGTATGCTGGCGCGGGTGCTTGCGGATCGCTGCACCATTTGTTCCACCTCGTCCTCCGTGAACGACACCGATGCCCAGTTAAACCAGTCCTTCTGTCCTGCGCACATGCCACAGTTATACCCAATTCCGGGACGATTTAGATGCATTTCTTATAGACAACTTGTGCATGTTCGGCGTGCCATCAGCAGGTTTATTGATCACTGCAATTGTCATCAGAAGGCGCAACACATATGCGACGATCATTTCGCAAGGAACAGCAGGTTGTGAAATGGAAGTAAGCGTGCTTCTTCCGCCCTGGCATCTCCTTGCATCTCCTTGCATCACCTGGGTACATTCGTATCAGAAAAGGATCGAGTTCGGGTTTTGTACTTGCTATTCACACTGCTAAACCGAATGGTTGTTGATTCCGCCAGGAGTAAACCTAGCAGGCTGCCAACTCCATATCGCATGGACGGCACCTCCCGGTGCACTACAGATCAAAACAATTTGAAATGAAATTGTTATTAACGTTCTTGTTTCCGCCAGGAGTAAACCCAGCAGGCTGCCAACTCCATATCGCATGGAAGGCACCTCCCGGTGTACTACAGATCAAACCAACCTGAAATGAAATTGTTATTAACGTTATTGTTTCCGCCAGGAGTAAACCTAGCAGGCTGCCAACTCCATATCGCATGGAAGGCACATCGCGGTGTGCTACACATCAAAACAAACAAAAACCCAATGTCGCGTCAGCGTACATCACAAATAAACAAACTGATATATGGCGTCTTTCCAAACTTGCTCTTGTTTCTACGGCGCTTGTTGTCCTCCCATGCGGGTGCTGCCGTCGGGTGCCGCCGTCCTGAAATTACGAGTGCGCAACGCTGGAATCCGGGCTGCGCCGAAATTACCACGGCACTCTGCCAGGGTCCAGGTGCGCTCTACGCCGGCCTCGTCCATCCACCCAACCTCGTAGTTTCGTTTCACCCGGACAGCGGGCACGATTTTAAGATTCATCTCAATCAGTTGCTCCCACGTCCAAGACTCCACCGTAAAGTCACCGTGGAAAACGCTGTGGTCAAACCTATCCCGTGCGTGCAGAGCTAGCGCGGGTAAACTAGAGGGTGCGCCTGCGCATGACGTGCGTGAGCCGGACGCCCACCATGGCTACTGCCCGACGCTCCAGTCCTACCACAAGGACCGAAGTAAAAGGGGGCTAGCCGCCACGATTTTCCGATGTAGTTGATGTTTGAGTGCTTAAAGTCCATCCTTGGGTGCTCAAATATTTATTAAAAACATGTGCCGGGTGATATACTCGCTATGGGTATGCACTTGTGAGCGTTGAAGAGGTGGGGGTAAAATTAATTCAAATTAAATAAAAAGGCCAGTCCTACCACAAGGACCGAAATGTTTCTCACGCTAGCTACCTCCACGAAGGTCCTGTGAAAATTCGGAGACCTATGTTGTCAAGTTCGCGAGCTGCTCTTTCTGCAGTGTCTTGTCAAAAAAATGATCGGAGGTCATCTTCGCCCTCAAAATATCGGTTGAAGTTGCCTGGGTATACAAAATCCGAAACTATCACTGTGGTGTGGTTGGAATTTAGTGATTTTTAACGCTACCCATGCTTAATGTTGATAACGTAGCATGCAATTGCGACATTGTTTAGGCAAGCGGGCAAAGGGGTACTCAGTTTAGGTCCCAATGAGACTACAATCCGGAGGATAGGCACTAGGAGCATCAAGAGGATGGTTAAAAAAATTCCCGCGCGTCCGGTCCTTGTGATAGGACTGGACGAGATTCCAGTCCTTTCACAAGGACTGTCGGGCAGTAGCCAACCAACCCGACCTTGTCTGACCCGACCATACACCATCGCACGACGAGCCAAGAGACATGCCAGTGGTAAACACGCGCACGCTTGGCTCAAGTCGACAACCCTGTTGAGGGGATACCATGGCACCATCGGCCTTACACCGACCTTGTCTACAACTCTACACCCCCTCCAACTGACGACGGCCACACGACAAACGACTCTCCCTCCCATGACCTCACATCATCCGCCCCTCCCACCTCCCACGAGCTGCGTACACAGGCTGGGTGTGATCCCATAAGTGCAGAGCTGGCGCGGGTAAACTAGAGAGGGTGCGCCTGCGCATGACGTGCGTGAGACGACCGCCCACCAACCCGACCTTGTCTACAACTCTACCCC